>LPNX010580182.1:1343290-1366144 GCA_001517045.1 Pseudotsuga menziesii | reverse complement strand
TTGAAAACACAAGAACAATTTTAAAATTTGGGTTAAAAAATCAAAGAGACCTAAAAATTAAAATTCCTTCTACTTAGTACACAATACAAAATTTCTTTAGTACTTGTCTTTGTGTAGCCATATATAAATTCCTTAGTCAATGTCACCACAAAGTTGAACGTTGTGCATATTAACTATGGTCTTTTCACCTATCCTTTTTAATGCCCTAAAACTAAGTCTGAAGAATCCATTAACTTCTTGCCAATGATGCCTAAAATGTATTGTTTCACCCTATAAAAGCTCCCAATATGCTCTTCCAAGCTGACCAATGTCTCTATCTCATAACAAGAGGAATGTGACTCAAGCACAACTGGCTCATGTCATGAAAAGACTTGGATTCATAGCTACAAACAAGAATTCATGCATCACATTTAACTTTTCCTCTGGTCATCTTCCCATGGGGAAAAGTTGTTTGCCACATTATTTTATTAATGGAACAATTAAAACATATTATTGCCAATCATTTGTATTTATGATTCAATACATATATAACTGCTTAGATACATGCATAGATTAAATGTATGTATTATGTATAAGAGCAAGCAGTCTTCTCAAACGAAAAACACTATTGGCATTGTTTCTGATAATAAAAAATAAAGATCCAATTGCCATTGTTCTGATAAAAATAACTATAATCCTATTAGTGTTGCTTCAGATAAAACTAACTCAAAAATTAGTATCTTAGAAAACTAAAACACAGCAGCTTCTACCCTGATTAATTTCCCAGTAAACAGTAGAAAACAACAAAGCTCTGGGTACAAAATGCAATACCTCAATATGCATGGCCTTTCCAATCTTCCAGAATTCAATGCAGCAGCCAATTTATATATATAGGGGTCGGAGTTGGCCAACCAGCGACGAAGGGGAACCAGCAAGCCTTTCACAACCAACGTGCCCTTTTCCCCGCATTAGCTTTATCCCGGCGTATGCCTTATATTTGAGCCTTTACATAATCTCATATCTTATATATCAATTTATTTTATTTTTACACAATATATCTATTCGTTCACTGCACATGGCCCTCCCTTCCCTTTACCCTGGTGGCATTCATCGCACATAGTGTATTTTCCTGGCAAGTGTTTTCCTTCTTGGCTCCCTCCCAATGGGTCTTTTGCTGGGGGTATGGGTCCCCTGGTACAGCACTGGGGTGAGTTTACTTAGGGTGTGGTAATGGCGATTGAACTGTTTCCCGATGGGTTTCTTCTCATGGGAACATGGGGGAAATTAGAAAGTAAACAAATGTTTTCAAGTTCATCGTTACAGTTTGCAAGAATTGAAATAGGGTAGCTAGCTGGAAATTTAACTACTGACAGGGTGGCCTACCCTGTGGTCAATTATATGCTACCTTGGTACCCAAATATATAAAATTGGAAGGAAGCAAGCCGCAACAACAATGTACCTTATAATTTTGACTGATTGATAAAAAAAAAGTGGCTGCTATAGAAGAGTATCTGCTTCTTTCTACCCCTACTTCCACCTTTGCTTCTGCTTACTTATATGCGGGTTCACAAGATAGTAAACAGAGGAAACAAGAGCCCTTACCTTTACTGGTGCTTATTCTGTTCCTGGATAATATTAAACTGGGCGAACAAAAGCTGTTACTTTCATTGGCGCATTCACTAGTTATGGTACTCGAGCTTCAACTGGTTCATTGACTTTGAAAAGGGATGCAAGGGTTATAAAAACCCACTACCTCATAACGAATATATGTAAGAAAGGTTCATGGGAAGTTCAAGTGGTCTTCAAGTCACAGGGGTTTAATGGGAAATCTAGAACTCACAATGTTCCTCCCACTTGAACTAGCAATGATCATCCAAGATGTCTCATTGTCAAGTAAGTAGAGGAAAACTATAAGCTGGCAAATAAAGCTCACAACAATTGATTTAGCGGACAAGCCCTCCATTGACTTGTTCTTGTTCCAAAATTGAATATCTGTAATAAATAGGCAACATATCACAGAAAACATCATTAACAACTGATAAATCAAAGCTAATACAGCTGAATAAACCCATATTGAAAACCAAGTAATCAAAAGGCCCAGCTTACAATTTTTGAATGCAAAAAAATCAAAGATGGAATGAAGCATGAAACAATCAGGGTGATTCCAAGGAGGTATGGATTCCCCTCCAAAAAGACCCTCTGAAACATAAACAGATAATCAGTTTTGACCTTAACAAGGTATGCCCAAAGTAAAATGAGATGCAACCTATCTCTTGTTATAAGAGATGGAAAGAAGAAAACCTAGGAAGTTTTAACCTTTCATTTAAAGATCTCAACCCATTGCAAGAAATGATATTTTTATAAGCACTGTTCATTTCCTGCTTTCAGGAACAAAAGAATACCTTCAGCTCATCTGCCTGCCCCTCCAGCATACTACCATATGAACGGTGAATTTGAAATGACTGATCAATCTGTAGAAAGAGTTGCCACTTCATCAAACTAATAGGCCCCAATTCCAAGTTGAGAGGCAGCTCCTCCACTGTCTCATTTATCGGTATCAACTTCTCTCTCATTAGCCAAAACTTATTAAAAGATACAATTGGAAAGTAGTTTCCTGTCTTGGGATCAAATTGCAAGACTATGAAGGAAATTTAATGAAATCATTGAGATCAATTTCAATAGTACATTTCCATGTGCATAAAACTCAACTGTAACATCTTAGATGAAGGATACAATCAGCCACAAGTGGAGGAACTGCATTCTGGGAGTAACCGTGGACAACTTATGATAACCCTATTAGAGTAATTACTACATGAATACTATTAACCCACAAAATGATTCAAGGGAATATCATGGAATGATTACTTCACAATCACGAGAAAGTAAAGAGGTTTTACGGACTATGTCACATAATCACAATATAGAGACAGAATAGATATAAACCAGAGAATATACACCAGCAAGAGCTAAATTGCAAAATAAGCATATTTAGACATCATGTTTGGTCCATATTTGACTATTTACAATAATATTTGATAATGGCTGCTAGATTGATTGCCAATATACTTCATAGCAAACATAATAAGAATTGTAATACACTGCCTACGAGAAGAACAATGTAAAAGTAGATTGTGATCAGTAGGATATTTGTGACCTCAAAACAATCGGATTTGACCGATTATTGAAATGTGATTGATCTTTCTACCTTTCAGTTTATGTGTAGAGCTTCTAAAGTGGAGAGTTATAAGCTTAATCTCCCAATGGATTCGATCTCTCTTAAAATAAGGGAAAGTTATCCATATTAAGAAACTTGAAAGATGATGGCTTCTTTGAACTTGTATTCCCAAATATTGGGTATATGCTTCCCTTCAATTCGTGGAAAAGGTTGAGATTATCCACCAGTTTATGAAAAACATCACATCCTGCACACTGCACACAAAAGAAAAGTCGCAGAAATCTTAAAAGGCTATTTTGGAAAGACCACATTTGTTATGCCTAGATACAAATCTATGTCATTGTGTACTTGTTCATGTTGGCCATAGTTTATCGGGAGGATTCGATTGAAAGTTAACCCCCTTGTGAAAAATTGGCATGACCTTCGCTGAGAAAAACCCTAGTTTCAAAGATGGTGCAATATGGCCTTTCCCACGCATTTAGGGCATGAAGGGGCAGGGGGTCATATAAATCCTGCTATCCAGATTCCATCAAAATCGATGGATCAACGACCAGAGCCATGGTTTGTGCTCTATGGCCCATTTTGTGTGGCACCGTGGGCCATTCAATGAAACTTTGAGACTTTGCTACGGGTGCACGGAACACAAACCATGAAGTGTATCCAAGTTATGTAAGCTCCCACACATGCATATTTCCATTGTGGAATTGTTCACACTAGCCATGGTCACCTAGGAGTGTTTGATTGAAAATAGACACCCTTGTGCAAAACTGGCATGGCCTTTAGTGAGAAAAACCCTAGTTTCAGAGATGGTGCAATAGCATTGTTCCAGGACATTTGGGGCAAGGAAGGGGGACAACTAAATCCCAACATCCCAAATTCATCAAAATCGATGGCTTGGTGTCTGGAGTCATGGATTTATCTCTATGACCCATTTTCCTTGGCACCCCAGGCCACTCATGCATATTTTGAGACTTTGTTATGGGTTCCTGAAACACAAACCAAACAACATAACAAATGTGGTCATTCGAAAATAGCCTACCACTCGAACATGAAGCATAGTCTTCCCCGACAGTGTAGTCCACCGCTTGAGCAGACCCACCACTCAGAACACAAAAATTGCAGATGAAAAGAACAAAAGAAATGATGGAGGCGGTTGGGGTGGAACCCGTGACCATTGAGAAGCAACAAACACAGTGTGAGGAAGCCCCACGTAGCAGCAAAGACAGTGCGAGGAAGCCCCACGCAGACAAAATCATGAACAAAACTACAAGCAAAAACCAAATAAGCAATCATTCTGACATATACATGTATATACCTCTGGCCAATCGGTGGAATCATGCATATTTGAACAGGGCTGCGCATCATTGTTCTGTAAACCAAGTACTCTAAACTCGCCTACTTCTCCACAGCCACAAACTCACCTACTTATCCACAGGCACACTACTGCAAATTATGATCAACAAATACCAGCCTTATAATCTCATATAAAGACCACTCAGAACACAGAAATTGCAGAGGAAAAGAACAAAAGAAATGATGGAGGTGGATGGGGTGGAATAGACCGGGCAATCTGACTCACTTCTTCCAGACTAAAGTCACCGCAAACAAAGGGATCCTGGTCTAGTTAGTGAATCAGTCGACAAAGAGATGACCAAGCCGCCTTTTTGAAGTGGATCTCGATCTCACTTCCTTGCCATTTAGGGAAAGCCTCCTGCAGCAGACTTTGGGCTGTGTGAGAAGATGCGTTAGTGCTTAAGATACCAGCCTGCTAGTTGTACCCTTCCCCTACCCTTTCCTTGGCCAAAAGTAGGGCCTGACAAGCGAAGAGCCGTGTCAATTGGTCCTTCACCACTTCTCGAGTGACTTCAGGTCGTAAATCGGCCCGAGGAAGTGTGGCCAGAAGACAAAGGGCCAAAAGTAGGGCCTGACAAGCGAAGAGCCGTGTCAATCGGTCCTTCACCACTTCTCGAGTGACTTCAGGTCGTAAATCAGCCCGAGGAAGTGTGGCCAGAAGATGAGGTCGAAGATGGATAGCTTTCTTGCTTGCTTTCCGTTCTGGACAAGGAAGACGGCCCCGTGACCGCAGCAGTAGCAAAGACAGTGTGAGAGCAAATGCTATGCACCAGAGAAACTCAGCAGCATACGCAGGGTGCACACAGGCTCATGGTGGAGCCCTGGTGGTGAAGGGCACGCGAGGAGAAATTTAGAATAAAATAACCCTAAACATATTGGATATTTATATACTTAAAAAAAAACCCTTATTACCCCTAATATACCACCAATATATTGAATTTTAATTTTTTAATTTTTAACCACCCCAATATGAACGGACGTGATATCATATTGGTCCCTAGGTGACGCCCCCGTGACTGTTGTAGGTGTGAACAGACCAAAATAACCAAATATCTTGCATAATTAGTTCTCCTAATTCTAAACCATAGGATATCATTGCATGAGGGGAAATAAAGTTAGACTAAGGTAAAAAATATGTGCTAAGGATGTATTATTGCTCCTACACCCACCCTTAACCTAGAATTACTACAATTTAATCAAAAATAATTATTAAGGGCTTGGCAACTAAGGCACAAGTTACCTTTTACAACAATGTTTATTAATCCATGTAATCGAGGTAAAGAGTAAAACCTCATGGCAATAAAACTCCCCTAAAAAATGGATATGAAAAAAATCAAAAGGTCTTCAGTGGGTTCTCTTCATCATTTGAATGATCTAAAATAACAACTTCTTAGTGATGGATTTCGTGAAGATGTTGTGGATTCCAAGATCATGCATCAATGGATCAAAGTGTTGTAAACAAAGATAACGTGGAGAGGCCTTTTGATGGTCATCATTTGATGATGTAGGGGAATCATGAAAATATATTTTTTCTACAAGCATACTATGATTTAATAGTATAATCAACCATGGGAAATATGTCTCTACAAACTCTTTCCCAAATAACATCAAAACATTCAACAAAATCTGCATTATGTGTAGCTACCATATCATGGATAAAACTATGAAGATTTCTCCCAATTTGATGAAGCAACTTCATAATTATGTAACAAATCTCATGAGGCTATGAAATATAAGAATAGATGTCATACACAACAGAAAATATCATAGGTTTGGTATCTTCATGAGAAAATGGATCCATAAGAAGAGAAGAGTGAGCAACTAGATCACAATTCCAATTGAGTGAACCTGGAAGGTCTGGAGGCTTGAGATTTGAACCATGCCTGGTGAAAGAAAGTCTAAAAATATGGAAAATAAGTCCCATTAACTCCAACGATTTTATTTCCAACCAATGAAATACATACAAGACATAACAACAACATATACAAGAGACATAGCATTGGAAACTAGGCAATTTTCTGAATTTCCAACTAGTGAACTTGAGGGTTGTTGGGTTTTTTGGTCATGAAATGGTTGGGGAAATGAGTCAATTATTGTCATAGGCTGTATATAAGCATGTATATCATCTTTAGAATCAGAATTGGAAAGATCTAATTAAATTGGGAAAGGTATTTCAGAAGGCACATCAAAAGATAGAGAAAAATGACTAGTTTTTGGAGGAAGTTTTGATGAACTGAATGGGAATTTTTTCAAGGAATAGATGGATATTTCATGTTTTGATATATCATAATGTGATTCAAAAATAGATCTATCAGAAACAAGTAAAACAAAAAAGGATTTTTTCCATGCACCCAATGCATGCTCAGCCTTACCATTTCCTTGCTTGTGCTCCCATCTTTTTACAAATTCTAGAAGAGCAATATGGTTCCCTCAAGGAGCTTGGTCATGATGTCCATCTCATTTCTGAAGAAATATTTCTCAAGATTTGAAAATTTTCATTAATCACATATGGTTCTTTCTCTCTTGTCTCTCCTCCTCCTAGATTTTGAGCTCCGTTCAATAGAACTAGAGCTTTATGAACTTGATTCCTTCTTCTATTTCTCTTTTTCATTCAAATCTTTATTTTTTCTCTGGGATTGATTTGATACACTAGCAGCAAGGGACTAATATTTGGATTTGATGATAGTACCCATTTGTATTAGCTTGTTCTTCTCCTGAGTCAAAGACTTTATGAAATATGCTAGCGCAGGCATCTTCCAATTTCTAATTGTAAGTTTGCTAGAGTGAAATGTCGAAACATATACAGAATAATATGGCCACGACTGAGAGAGTATGGACAAGATGAGATGATCACATTTCTTCTCTATTCCACATTGTTTTAGCTGAAGTACTAGCGATTTATGCTTGGTGAAGAATCCCTCAATGGTCTTGTAGTGGGTTGGGCTTAGTGAGATTAGCTCATTCTCAAGATGATGGCCTCTCATTTCATTTGTCTTCCCAATTAGTGACTCAAACTTGACGCAAACTTCATTTGGTGTGCCAAGAATTTCTATATGAAAGAGAAGTTGTCTTGAAGTGCTGAGGAATGGCATACTGAAGGCCTCATCAAGTCTATTAAAATACTTAGCTTACTCCACACATGAATTTCTCTCGTGTTCAGTTCCCATGGTGACTCGGTAGAGGCACTTGGACCTCAACTAGATGACCATCTCGGCCTTCCATTCAAGACAATTTAATGGAGTAAGCATAGCTATAGTTTTATATATCCTACTTGCACAACCCGTGACAAAAAATGTTATTAAACCTTCAAAGAAAACACTTAAACCCTAAATATGCCCTAAATAGCAACTCAAACCTCACAAGATTTGTTTGCAACTCCAAATAGCTCTGGTACAATGTGAGAATTTGCTTCTAAATCAGATCTAGGAGCTAAAACAATATTCAAACTCAAAGTAGTTGACAAAATGTACAAGAGGACAACATAAGAGACATAAAATAGTTGGAATATCACATGTGAATGGTGCTAATTACTGATCATATTATTATCATACATATTGTATATGTTATAGTATAGATTTATAATACATTGGAAAAAATTCATGAGGCTCTTGAAACAAATTGGAATTGTACATGTGTCATAGTGAGATTTGGGCTCAATGCCCCCTAGGTGGATAAATGGAGCTCCAAATAAGCCCAAACAGTCACAAACCAAGGTGTGAATGTTGGTGAAGTGTGTTGGGGAACTAAATACTCCAAGGCATGAGTGGGGGAGAAGATAGAGGTGAATGGGAGGCTCAAGGTGGAAATAAATGCTCCTAGGAGAGCCAAAATAGGCAAAATACACCACTAGCACCGTTAGTCAAACATGCATCCCCCAAATCAAGGAGGTAGTGCCCCAAGGCATTAATGAGGGTGCACATGGGCTGGTTTGACAAAACTAGAGCACTGCTGCAGGTGTGATTGTAGCTGTGAGCATGCCAAAATAACCAAATATCTTGCAGAATTAGTTCTCCTAAATCTAAACCTTAGGATATCATTACATGAGGGGAAATAAAGTTAGCCTAAGGTCAAAAATATGTAGTAAGGATGTATTAATTCTTTGAAAATAATTATCGTGGGAACATACTATGAGTCACCTGATACCATGGGCCCACAAAATGTTGGCCAACAAACATCCCAAAAAAATTTCCTTCACAGGCTTCACCCCCAGACCCAAGCAAGGGGGATGCTCCCCATGCACTCCACCTAAGACAAGTGTAGAATAAAACTGAGGTAGAAACCCAACTTAAGAATAACATCTTAGAATCTGGAAGATCAAGCTCTAGAACCAACAAGAATTAGTTGAAACTCCACATAAACCTTTATTGTGGAGTATGATTCCTTAGGGGATAGCATTGATTCAATTTTAATCCAAGAAGGAAATAATTTTCCTTTGAAAGGCTTAAAATTATTCAATATAATTTATTAAAAAATATAATGGTAGTTGATGTATCATAATTGACCTCCATGTTTCTATCTTAATGTGAACCTTAAGATGAGCCTCATTCTCATTTTCTTCCATAGCTTCCGCAATAAGAAACTTCGCTAACCAATTAATTTCAAAAAAATTTCACTCTACATCTCTAGAAACCTATATCTATAATCCACTGAAGGCTCTAATTCTCAACATTTTCTAAATAAGTGAAGGAAAAACTCGTAGCATCTGTCGCGTCCATATTATTGAAATCCTCTATGACAACATCATTTAATGTGATTTATAGAACCACTTAACAATAGCCGTGGCCTCTTGTTGAGTGTGAGAAATCTTCTTTGTGGCCTACTTGGTTGGGATACTAACCTTGTGAAGCCTTCCTCTCCTAAATTGAGTGAGGAATTCCTCATCTTAATAGTAGCTCGAGAATTCCCATTTTTGTTTGGCTACATGTTATCCATAGTCATTGCACCTCTCACTCAAAATAAAGAGTCATGGAGATCACCTAAACCAACATTGTGGAGACTAAGTCTATTTTCTTGTTGGCAATCTCCAACATAGTGGAGACCAACTCTATTTTCTTGTTCATGAATCCTTGAATGAATCATGTGTTCTTAAGTTAGTCTACCACTTCACAACCTTATTACCGACATCATACCAATCAAACCCCACTCAATTCTTACCAATCAAAACCCACTCAATTCTGTCAAAAAAAAGAGAATTCCAATCGAGTCAATCTAGGATTGCATCATGAAACAAAAAGGTTTATAGTTTTGAGAACACTCCAAGAGATTTGTGAATTGGAATAAGAAACTAGAGTCAAACCAAAATTATGTTGAAGGCATGAGGGATAAAGACCCACTTTGAATTTAAGTTAATCACACTAGTTTCTTTAATAATTCTTCTTTGGCTTACATTAAAGTGTATCAGATTGATATCACGACACTCTGTTGTCCCTTCCTCTTGTGTTAACCTTCATAATCCACCATATTCAATGAAATTGGTTTAGGGATAACATGTGTGATGTAGCTCTTGCATTTAGATTGGGCATGGAGCAAAAGATTCTAAAAGCCAATGTGAAGGAAGGTTTTTCTATAGCATTTTTATATCCAAAATCTCTTGAGTATGTAGTTAGAATACAATATTTAGTTAATTAAATATGCTTAAAATTAAATATTATAATTTCATTAGAGATGAATATTGTTTAGATTAGATTGAGAGTGAAATGAAGGAACATGTTATTTTTGCATAGAGAACAAAAATACACAACTGAAAAAGACTAACATTAGAAGCCAACTTTTATTAACTAATTAAAATGAAAAAAACCAAAAAACAAGATGTTTGATCTGTTTTTACTTATGCCAATAATATCAACCAAAAAAAGATGCAACATCCCTCAAATGTAACCCTTACCCCGTTAGAAAGTAATTGAGCATACTGAATTGGTCCCTAGTCTTTCTTCATTTTCCTTAAAAGTACAGTATTCAGTTATAATTTTGTATAGCATTTAAAAATATATATATATATATAGATAAACCACATTTTCCTTCCAGCTTTTGATATGGTTGTGCCGTAAAGGATCAAATTTGGAAATCCACATACTGAAATCTCAATGAAGGCCATAACATGTGTAAACGATATTAAGGAAATCGGTTTGGAGAGTTATGATTCCCAAGAATGCATCGACAGTAAAGAGAACTTCAAACACATTTTTTGAACAATAATTTTTTTTTCAGACTTGAAAGTCTAAAAATCTGGCCTTGAATTTACTTTTGTCAAGGCCCAGCGAAAATTGATCATGAATAACTCCATTACAAAGATTTCAAATATCCAAACTAACCAGCACAGTCCTCGGAACTACTGAACGATATACACACATTTCCTACGATATGAAAAAATGATTAGCCCTCTTTCTACTTGAAATGAAAACCACCAGGTTGAACTTCTGGCTCCTGCCCTGTTAAGAAAGCAAAAGCAGCTTCGGGTGATGTATCCGACGGTATTAGCGCGTCAACATCTTCCTCGGCCAAATAATTCTCAAGGATCCTTACTGCTTTTTCATAGATCTCTGTGTTTTCATGAATTTGCAAGGCCTCAATATTATCCAAGCCACCAGCGTGGTCAATTAGGTTCACATATACATTAACATCTGTAAGGCCTGCTTTTTTTTCAGTCTCACCAACCCTCAATATGTTTTCTAGAGTGTTAAGGCAGATTGTTATAATCCTTGGATCCGAGCAGCCTAGAAGATCACAAAGTGGCTGTATGCAACCTTGACTGGCAAGGTATCTGAAAATGAAAAAGAGCACATGTTATCGACTTAGTATCATCGAAAAAACGGATGCAGAAAATTACACACGCAACGAAAGAAAAGCTTCATACTTTATCTGTTCGCCAGTTCCACAACAAGTTGCATTTGAAACTGCCCACGCTGCCTCTTTCTTTGTATCGAATTCACCATTTGCTAGCAGAGATATAAGTGGGGGAAATATGTTGGTATTGATCACAGCCTGCCATGAAAATGGAGTGCATTAACACAGAAGGATCGAGTTATGTTACACTGAAACCCTAGTAGCAGCATGCAATAGTTTAAATCAAAAGAGATTTCCACCTGAATTTGCTCTTTGGTCCCCGCAGTAATATTTGATATTGTCCAACATAATCCTCCTTTTAAGGATTTCTTTGTCTGTTCGGCTGTAAGAAGATGCAGGATGCGAGGAAGAGCCTGACTGTCAATAATAGCCTGCGCACGACAAAATATAAAATAAAATGATAAACGAAAAAGTAAGTCGACGAGGGTTTGGGGTTTGACAACTTGCATGGAAGCATTTATAAAATCGACCTGTGTCTGCACATCATCACCAGAGACAATGTTGCCGATAGTCCGTAAAGCAGGAGTAACAACCAATGGTGAAGGATGCCTAAATATAAACACCACGATTATTTAATATAAGGAGAACCTTATATAAAATATTTAAATATATATTATAGATTATAGATTTAAAATAAGAATTGCAAACCCATAAGTTAAGCTCCTTAAACGCTCACTGTTTATGCCTGTTATTTATGATACTCACGACAAGAGTTCGACCAACTTTGGGCAAATGCCGGCGTCAATTACTGCCTGAATCTTCAAATTGTCGCCATTAGAAAGACATGAAATAGCCCAGCATGCATCTATCAGTACTTCATCATCTCCAATATGGATAAGCCACTGCAGGGCAGGCAGCGCATCTCTCACCTGAAATAACCAAAAGTTTATGAAAAAGTATTTAAACTCTACATGCTACTGAATTCTGATATCCATATATCTTAAGCTGTAGAATGAATTCTGATATCCATATATCTTAAGCTGTACAAGGCATCAATACAGAAGAAAAAGAGTTCTGATAAGCATATATCTGAAGCTGTATATGGCATGAATACAAAAGAAAGAGTATTAGAATAGACACATATTCCCCACTGTAAACCCACTAGAAAATTTGCAATATTTTTAAATTCTCAAACCTTTCTATAAACAGGTCTCGATAATGCTGAACTTGCAAGCAATAGTTTATGTGAAATCCTTGTTTCATTTTTTTTGAAACCTCTTAATAGTTTCAGAGTAAATGAAGAAGCATCTAAACCCATCAAAAAGTCCATATCTACCGAGCACCAAGTGTAATAAATAATTTAAAGCTATATATAATGTTTAAAAAAACCACTTACCTGGTCGAATTGAGGATGGGGTTTTCCACGGCATAAATTTGAGAGTGTCCATGCAGCATTTCTTATCATTGAAATGCTGACAGTCTCCTTAAACTGAGCTAGAACCTGCTTCAATGCTCCATGAGCGAGTGCGAGATCCCTATGTTCTGGAGAGTCTCCAGCAATATTTCCCAAAGCCCAAACAGTCTTATACATATGAACACCAGTTAAACTCGATGTCAAGGAGTATAATTTATTAAATATTTTAAAACTACAGAAGATATAAAGATAGTACATATGTATATTATAAGATAAACCAATATCAACAAAACTTGCAATACTCTACCTGTTCCCGAACGTTATCATTCAAAGAGGAAAGAAGCTCCACAATTATTGGAAGTGCCCCGCAGTCAATGACAACCTTTGTATGCTCCGAGGTTCCTGAGACTATATTTGTCAAAGCCCAAGCTGCTTCAAACTGCATTACGATCGATGATAACAGATTATTAACTATAATTTAACAGTGGTGCACATAGTGAGGATAGAAACATTATATAGAGAGAAATACAAGCATTGCAAATATGCAACTTCAAAAGTATTTTATTTTTCGAAATCATAAGTTTAAATCTACAAATAATAAGGCATAAGTAGTGATCTTTGTATAGCTATCTTATTAGTTGATCTATCTACAAAGCTTAAATTTACAACTTGAATGAATATAATGATTAAGAAACAATGATTTTAACTAAAAATCATAAATTCAAATCTAAAAATATAGAGTATAAATAATAAAATATCTATAAAACTATCTTTTATCTACAAACAAATAAAAACTCTTTTATAACCAGTTAATTATTATATAACATGTCACAGCTACTTTTTAGTTAATTATTATATAACATGTCACAGCTACTTTTTGTGTAGCTAGCGAAAACAAATAGCACCAATTTTATAACAAATTAATTAATGTACTAGTAGGTCACAATGAGTTTTTTTTAACATAAAAGCTGTGATAAGTTCGGAACCATTTATCTTGTTTATTTTCAATTAAGTAGTATATTTATATAGTTTGTGTTTGAATAAAGTCAATAGGAATTAAATGGTTGACATATAGCAATAATATGGAATGGATTTTTTTTCTTCCTAGTATTCTTCGAGTTAAACTGGTTCAACTGAGTTATTCATGCTTAACTACATGTTATGGCAGACATTCTTACTCTTATCAATTTATAACTATCATTTTTTTTTATATTCTTTTTTTTCTTATCTAGTATTTTTCTAGTTTTCTACCATGAACTTTTGGTTTTCCATTCATCAGCTAGCTACCTGGTAACTTTTATAATCTTTTTTTTTCATAATTGTTTATTTCTAATCTTGATACCTGGTTATCAGTTAGCTACCAAGTAACTTTTATAATCTTTTTTTTTATAATTGTTTATTTCTAATTTTGAAACACTACCATCAAATCAATCTTTACAAGTATTCCCTAAAGAATACTTGTGTCATCCTTATCTTAACTTCCAAAATAGATGAAAAGATAAATAAAAAAACATAAACCTTAGTCTACCCCAAATCTCAGATAAAAGGAGCTATAAATATAGCAAGTTGGAAAACTAAGGCCACCTACTTATTTATACAATCCATTAATCTAATAGATTAGTAATCATAATCAACCTTTGACAACTGTATTATTTATATGATAATTATAAATTTTTCATCATAACTAAATAATAGTTAACTAATAAAACTTCGTCTGAAAGCTTGAATTTGATTCAATAATATTCCGCTATGTATGAAGATTGAAGTTTGTTTTTCAGGTCAAAATGGATATAGTATCTGTCAAAATGGTTATAGCAATTGCATCTTACCTGGAGCTGAGGATTGCCCCTCTCGAGAATATCCACCAGCAGAGAAACTACACCGGACTGGATGACTTCATCGATTGGAGGATTAATAGTTCCTGAAAAGACAATGCATTAATAAAACTGAGAAGATTGTTCGATTGTGATAAGATTACAAGTCTCGTTGTGATTTCTGATCAAACAGTATGTTCTTCTGGGTTTTAGAAAAAAAAACTTACCATTAGATAATAACCTTCGTAGTTGAATAACAGCAGCCTCCTTTGTTTCAATATCATCAGAAGCAAGCGCAGAAACAGTGGCCGGCAAATTCTGCATCTGCACCAACAAAGATTTGGCACTGTAGATCAAACAACACAGCATTTTAACACTATCATGACAGTAAATCAAACTCAGGTTGCCCATTGGAAATAAATCGAAGATGGACTAGAATCTAGATTAGTAGAACTAGAAAAGTAGTAGAAATTATTTCAATAAACACCAATACCACTAATTTTCAAACAAACAATCTACCACTTGACTACATACCACCAACAATCTATCACTTGACTACAACACACAATCACTAGAGGTAAATCACCTTTTCGTCCAGGGAAATGATCCTTTGATCATAACCAATGGAGATCAGCTGAGAACTGTGTACAGAAGAAACACCTTCTTTACGTTTTTTCTTCAGACTTTCCTCCCGCTTGGACTTTCGAATCTCCACCATGTTTTCCTCTCGCCTCCGACGTGCCTGTACTCCATCGACTGCTAACTTGTAATGTTGCTTCCGAAAATCGGCTTTGGAACTGGGTCTGAAAGACATTTTAGACTAACGAAATAGGACTCTCGAGAGGAGAGGAGAGGGAGGAGTTCGAGTCACAGCGGCCTCACTAGCCTTTAGCCTTACCAGTTTACTCCTCTTTTAGAACCCTCCGACTCCTTTTGCTCACGAGCCCGGAAACCTTTTCTATCTGCACTGCCGAAGATGTCTTCTGCAAATGCAGAGCAATTGAAAGGGTAAAGAGGGGCGAATTCCTGATGGTTGACTCTTTGAATTCCCTTATTTATAACCATTAAATTTCGGCTTACTCCATGAAGCTTGGAATTATTTCATGGTAAATTATACCCCTTAATGGTGAAATGATTTGCTTTTATATTCGTTACTAGATCAATAAATTAATTAAAATGGGATTTTATGTTACTTACATTTGGGCTTACTCCATGAAGCTTGGAATCATTTTGAAATTGTGTCATGGTAAATTATACCTACTTTATACTGAATTGATTTGCTTTTATATTCCTTATTAGAGGAATAAATTAATTAAAATAAAATTTTATGTTGGATTTTTATTTTCAACCATTTAAGTCACGTATACACTTTTTAAGCAAAATAAATTTCCATAAAATCAAAATAAACTAATATATTATAATTATTTTATTCTTCCATAATATCATAATTTCAAATTAATTGCATTTTACAATATTTTTTTTGTTAACCTTGTATTTTTACGTGTTCAAAAAATATTACATTACTAGAAATTTGATATAAGTTATGGATTTAAAATCCATCTATGATGGTTTTATGGTTTTAATTTTGTATTTATAGAGGGGCGTATATATTTTTAATTACTTTTAGTTTGGTTTGAATTTTCTAAATTTTTTTAGCAAGTATGAATTTTTTAATTGTTATTTATTTTTGTAGCGTAATATCATGACAATAGCATGAATACATTACTAAGTTTACAAGGAAATAAGATGTAAGATGTGGTTAGGCAAGAGAAGTGGGTAACACGCATTTCCAACCCTCCCGAAAACCCTAGCTACACGCTCGACGCTGACCAACAGGCCAAGGCACCTCGCAGGATCCTCGACCGTCACTAGTTCCCCCTGAAATATAAGCATTTCGTAAGTTAATTTCGTCTAATCCGAAGAAGAAGGTAACATATGTCTCGCGATTTTCCAACCGTTTGGAGGAGATCCTGATCGTCAACCTACCTCCATAAAATCTCATGAAATGCACCCTCCCGCTGGCTGAAAGGGATTTGGTTGAATAGTTCACTGGTTTGTTTCCCTCTCCAAAATCCACAGCGACTTGGGTTCATAATAACTGGAGGCCGTTGATCTCTAATAGCGTGGCCTAGTATTTTCTGGTTAGGGTTTTTTTTTTTTTTTTGAATTTATCTCTAGAGAAGACAAATACTTAATCTTCGAGAGTGGTCCTTACTTTATGGGCCCTAGGGTTGATACTTAAATAGTTAGACACCATATTTTGACCTCTCTAAATGTTTCGACGGCTCTGCTAGTATGGTTCAGGATTCCCAATCTTCAAGTTCATTGCTAGAGTTGGGAATACGTTCAACATATTGGGAACACTCTGAGAATTTTCATAGACACAGTTGATCCAACAGATCCTGTGCTTGCATCTGTGTAGAAGTAGATCTTATGGTAGGGATGTCATAAGCAATCATACTTGAAGTAAGAAGTTGGTCACATGTGCATAAGATGGATTGTAAACAACCCACCTTTAAATGTTGAGGATGCCATGAATATGGCCATTTTGCAAAGAATTCTTTCAAGAAGACACCTCCGGATGCAAAGAAAGGAAAAGAAGAAGAGTGGCAACAGGCTAAGAAGGTCAAAAAAAAAAAGTAGCACTTGGGCCTTTCGCCCCTCTTACCAAGAATTCTACATCCTCAAAGGAAACAAATACAATTTCAGCTGGGCAAGAGAACATCTTCTCCATACTGGGTTTGCATCCATATCTGCAAGAAGTGAACTGAGATTGGCAAAAACAACTTGAATCGATCCCCAAAATTTTGTCCTGTCTTTCATCTCTAGAAGTGCCGACTTCCTCAATAGCCTCGGCCACAACAAAACTAGAACCTTATGAAGAACCTCAACCTTAGGAGTTTTCCTTGGATGGTTCAGAGGAGGAAAAAAGTGATTATGTGGAATCGCATAGCCCAGAGATGAAATCATTAAGGGGTCAGAAGAGGATTTAAGAAAAACGAGAACACTAAACGTACAAAGACAAATTGCAAAGGAGCCATCCCACCAGACCCTCCAAAACTCAGGCTCTGAGTTTCAGAGGAGATCAACCCTCTCACATAGGTAAATAATGAAACTAATCTCCTAGAATTGTAGGAGTCTATGTAGTAAGATAGAGGAAAACACAATGAAGGATGTCATTGCAAGGGAAAACCCAGATTTACTCAAAATCCAAGAGATAAAATTAGAGGGCCTTGTGTTTCTTTAATCTAGTTCCTTCTTTTGAAGAAAAGGGAAAGGATCTGTAGTCTCTTCCTGAGTGGCATCTGGAGGTCTAAGAACTCTCTAGAATGAAGCAATATTTGATCTTGTTTAAGAGCCTTTAAACATGCATTGGATCTTCACACAACTTCGTCACAAGGAATCACAACTTTTGGTAAGTCTCTTCAATATCTATGTACCAATGTCTATTCCTGAAAAATATTTCTATTTGGAGTCCATGAGACTTTTAGCAAATGAAGTTCCTTTGGAAAACACCATCTCTCTTGGAGATCTCAACCTCACCCTATCTCCTTCTGAATTGAAAGGAGGAAACCAAACTAGGGATCCATCAAGAGAGTGGGTCGATGAAATTATTTAGGATTGGGATCTAATAGATTGTAAACCCCAAATAAGGAACCTTCACCTTGTCAAATCACAAAATAGGCCCATATCATATAGTTGGGAGGTTGGATAGGTTTTTGATTCATAGTTCCTTCCTGATTCTTGGGATGGAGGTAAGCGCCTCCATTTTTCCCCTTGGTTTTCAGACCATAAACCCTTACATATGGAAATCAAGGAAAAATATAATCTAGGGCTTATGACCTTTATATTTATCCCTATTTGGACACACCATCATGACTTATTGGGAAAATTCCAATCAATATGGAGTCAACCTACCTTTGGCTCCTCCTCCTTTGTTTGGGAGGAAAATCTTAGATGAGTAAAGCTTGAACTCAAAAGATGGAAAAAAGGATTAACCTCGTCTATTGAGGAAAGGAAAGAAGCACAGAATAATCTAGAGGAGGATCATTTAACCTTAGAATAGGTCGAGGTTACAAAGGAAGCTTTATGTAAGGAAGAGGATTTCTACACTTCTTTACATCAAGCTTGTTTGAAAGAGAAGAAATTCTGGAGACAAAATGTAAGGATTCCTTCACTCAAATCACGAGATAGGAACACCTTTTTTTCCACAAATAAGCTCAAGCAAGATGTCATCATAACTCTGTGAAGGAAATTAAGACCCAAAACCTTACAGTGACCAATTTTCAAAATATTAATTATGTAACATATTAGAATTTTAAACCATTTTATAAAGAAAAGACTTGAAGGAGAAATGTTAGAACTCCTATACCTAGTCCCAAACCTCCTAACAAAACATCAAAACCAAAAGGTCAAAATGTCACTAATAGATTCGCCAAAAAGGAAATAAAGCAAGCACTACAAGACATGGAACGAGGTAAATCCTCGATATATGGTGGGTTCGTTCCCACGTTTATCAAGACTTGTTGGAAAATCATCAAGAAATACCTACACATAACGGTCTTGAAATCCCAAACTTGTAGCAAACTAGGAGGAAATACAAATTTTTCTTTTATGGCCCTCATTCCTAAGGAAGCTCGAGCAAAGACTTGGGACCGTTTTCAACCAATTTCATTGTGCCATATTGGCTATTCGATTGTTTCTAAAGTTATTTCCAATAAATTACTTGCTGCTAAAATTAATTCCAGATAACCATGGAGGTTTTGTGAAAGGCCGACAAATTATGGACAATATCATTCTTTTTCATGAGGCTATACTCCAGCCTTGCAAGAAAGGAAAAATGGATGGTTTTCAAGATAGATCTCGCAAGTGACTTTGATTGTGTTTGATATTCCTTTCTTTTATTTGTTCTCTAGAAATTTGGGTTTTCCAAATACTTCATCTCTTGGACTACCACATGTATTGAGGATCCTTTTTCTAGCCCCTCTTGTGAACACCGGAGCAACAAATTTCTTCATAAATTCCAAGGGTATCATACAAGGGTGTCCCCTCTCCCATATGTTGCTTGTCTTTCAAGGCTCTGTGTTAAGCTTTATGATAGGAAAAAGATGTAAGGAGCAGGAAATGTTTGGGCTCTCGTTCACCCTAGTTGTTTATGGTATAAATCATGACGAGTTCGCTGATGACACCCTCCGTTTGAGAGGATTCTCACCTAAAATAATACATATTTTTAAATATGATCTTTGATATTTCAGGAAGTTGTCCCAATGCAGGGAAAAGTCGAGTCTATGGTTGGAATATTACTTCATAGGAACTCAACTCTCTAGTAAGGATATTTTTGGTTCCAAGGTAAACTCGAATGGACTTCCTTAAAGTATTTGGGACTAAATTTTTTCTTAAAGTATTCGTGAATCTTGGAATGGCTCCCGCGCTGATCAAAAAGTTCAAGCAGAAGATGCTCTCCTCGGGTATGAGGTGGCTTAATTTGGAAGGTAAATTGGTTCTTATCAAATCAATTCTAACAAGCGTCCATATATTTTAGTGTTCCATGTTATTGGTGTTGGTTGGTATCACAACAGAAATTGAGCCAGAAATTAAGCCCAAAATTCGACGGCTTGCATGTATGAAATTCGAGAATGTTGTGTCGGTGATTTGACATATGCAAATTTTTTTTCCGTCGGTGGCTTGACGTCAAATATTCGACTCATTTTCAGTACCTGTCGAAGATCCGATGCTACCACGACGTCAAATATTTGACATTTGGTTGTTTGACAGTGTCGCAAAAAGCTTGCATATACCGTCGCATGTCTGACACTTACCACTAGGTTTTTCGATGTGTGGGGAGTTGGACTTTCGATGGGCTTAGCTGTCGGAGGCATGGCGGTCCTTCCAGACATATTTGGGGGGGCGTCAAATATCCGATGTGCACATGTCATCCAATCGATGGCTAAAAGTGTCAGAGATTCAACAAATGCATCGAACATCCTCCAAAGGCCAGCGAAAAAGCAACACCTAGTTGTGTAATTAACAAAAAAATATTGAAAGATTGACATTCACCAGTTAATTTACATCTCTGCATTATTCAAAATCTTAAATCTACTAAAGGCATACGTTTACAATAATGTTGTATAATGGCAAGGTGATCTCTTATTTGCATAAGTGTAGCGCTTGTGAACCATTTCCTAAGTATACAAATATTCCTAAACTCCATCACCTTAAGGAAACATTAGATTTTGGCATGCCATTTTGTCCAGCCCCTCCACTTGTAAACATCATCAAAATTTAGTTAGCATTCACCCTCAGACTGGTTGAGATGACTCATATTGACTGGGAATTAACTTAAGATATTTGGCAGAGTAAATATTGTGTCATTTGTGTTGGAACTCTACAATCGAGGTGTGACTATTTTGATGGTAAAATATGCATGTAGAAAAATTACACAAGCAAGCAAAATACAACATGACATGGCACTACAAAATTTTTAATTTGCTTGAAATAATTTAGTGGAGAAGTTCCTAACAACCATAACTAAGAATCCAATATTGTAAATAGCTTAATAAGAAAATTTTCCTAGTATTGTGTAGTTACAAATTTCATCCATGTATGTACATGCTTCAGTAATTACTCCTATTCATAGTACACCATTTATTCTTCAATTCAAATGGCATACACAACTTGTCAAGTATCGGTTTCCCATGTTCCAATATCCATTTCCATGGGATTACATTGGTTTATCTCATTGTAGATATCTGCATACTTTTCTTTGTGAAGAAAAACTTCCCTCAAAATGAGCCAGTGATCCATGGATATGCAATCAAAGTGTTTACTAGTAAAAATATACATAAAAAATCAAAATGAAGTTTTCATTGCAATAAGTTCCACCTTCAAATTCTCCTCTTCATCCTTTTTCCAAGCTAATTTATTCCTACGTACACAAGGTAGATGACAAGTTCCCCTGAACATCAAACCTAGCAGAGTAAATTTCTCTAAAGTAAACGATATTGTACACTTA
The DNA here is from genome assembly GCA_001517045.1 of Pseudotsuga menziesii. NCBI lineage: Eukaryota > Viridiplantae > Streptophyta > Pinopsida > Pinales > Pinaceae > Pseudotsuga > Pseudotsuga menziesii. Next base: position 1,344,614 of record LPNX010580182.1, on the reverse strand, counting down.
TTTTCTACTCTTTTAATTCAAATCCTCAAAGATGGCTGGTAGAAATCTATCCTTGAAATAAATTTTACAAATAAAACTGATAGATTAAAATTTAAATACCATGGAAAATTTTAAAATCCTAGTATCGCAAAATTGTGTTGTTAAATACCTCATTGTTGATCTCTTAATATGTAAATGGCATTGCCTATCCTCGTTGTTACCATCTTCAAGATCTCCATCATGCATATCATCATCAGCTTCATTCTATTGATAGTGTAGGTCATTCTCAATTTCAACATTTCTTTTATTTTTAGGAACAAAAATTCTAGAGCTTTTACTACACATGTTGTTTTCTTTTTGAACCTAAACTAAAATCACTTGTATGACTAGAAGGTTCTTCAAAAATATTAAATTTGTTGGAAATGATTCCCCTCCTTTTTCACATTTCTTATGATTATTTTTCAATGATCTATGTTAATTACCTTGGATTGACCTATTATTTAGGAATGCCAGTAATATTTTTTTGGATTCTATAGCATCTTACTGAGTTTTTTGGTAAGCTGGAAGGGCTGTTTTGTAAGAAAATACATGGAAATCAAAATTTTCACCTAGAATGGTAGGTGCATATAATTTTAAATATGCATCATGCATGGAAATCACCCATTGCAATAATACAATCGTCCTCCTTTTGTACATTTGAAACAATTTTTTTCCCGACCATCTTTGCCTGGTATCAACAAAGCCAATTTTGGTAACTCCTGTTCTTCATGTAAGTGATGTTCCCTCGTACTTGTGGCTTGGGAATTATTTTCCTTCTTGGGTTCAGTTGATTCTCCTTCCAAGAAAAAAAATCCATGATATCGCCTGTTACTATAATGTGAATGGCCATTAGAAGTTGACTCAGTGCCACTTGATACCTGTAGTAATTTTTCATCTCTTATGACATGGATTTTTGTTTTAGATCCAATATATGGAAATTCATTTCCACTAGTTGTTTGAGTATTTTTTTGCAAATCTTGGGTTGAAGTACATAAAGAACTATTTTGGAAACCATTTTTCAAACCATTATTTGTTTTCTCCATATTAGATGGAGAGTTATCTTTACCATTATTTAACCTCTTTTCACCTCTGAACTTTCATGTTCATATGACAAGTCTGCTTCTCTATAGAATCACTTTCTACCTGTTAGAATAATCAACCCATAGTATTTACCCACTTAGACATTATTTCATTTATTTTGTCTTATTTGCCTAGTCCATGAGTCCCACCATTTGCAAGTTGCTAATTGCCTATCCATAGAGGTCAAACTTGCCATATTTGACTCATGTAGTGCCTTTGAGAGATT
>LPNX010580182.1:1241036-1342570 GCA_001517045.1 Pseudotsuga menziesii | reverse complement strand
CCACCATGTGCAAGTTGCTAATTGCCTATCCATAGAGGTCAAACTTGCCATCTTTGACTCATGTAGCGCCCTTGAGAGCTTTAGGAATCAAATCTTCTTTATTCCTGGTTTCCTAGGCGCCCATCTGCTTTTTCTGCTTTATTCCCTGTTTTTTGAGTGTTTTAAGGCACATAGGAAAGCAAGACTAGGTGAGGTGAATCAGCCTTGTTGCCTCTTCCTCCTCCACTCTTTCCTCCATGCTTTTGCATGTATGAGCTGCCATTTGACCACTCTTTAGCTTGCCCATGCGCCCTTGCTAATTCGTGGGGTCCTTGATAGATTTGGGATCAGCTTTTTACACCTATGGGGGATTTGCCTATTTTGGGTAAGCCTGCTTTATGCTAGATTTGGATGCTTCCTCATGCATTCTATTTGCTCATGTATTCTATATATTCAGCAGCCTATGTTATTACAGGGTTGGCTATTGTACACTCGGTTAATATAATTTTGTGTTACAGCTCCATATTCAGTCTCCATTGTTGATAATTTTGCATGATCAATTGTTAATTGTTGTGGGTGAAATTAATCTACTGCAGGCCTGAATTTCTACACTACCTCCACTATTGGTGCACTCTTCTCACGTTGGTGATGGATGTGTATAATGCAACAATAAGGAAAGTGTCATCCCTTAGAGATGTAAAAACTAGTTCTAGAACAATAATTTAAATCATAAGCTAGATTTACATGAATGGTTTACATGCAATCAAAAATATTATTCTCAAAATAATGTTCTTCATCAAATCTCAAGGTATCTTTGAACATTACCTAGTTAAGAACAATTTTGTTCAGACAAGTTTTCTTCGAACGAACAAATTGATGTAAATCACTTTTCAATGTTTCAATATGATACTTATCTATAGTATAAATACAATTTTTTTGATCCTATGAATAACAACACAATTGATAAAAATTATAAAAATTGCATACTTCGTATTTGCAAACTTTCCCAGAATGTTCAGAAACAAAATGAATCAAAGATGAAGCTAGCTGCAATTCCCTTTTTGAAATAACATGTTGAAAATGTAAAGCTATTGACTAGTGTTATTATTATCACAATACAAAGTATATGCATTGTGCTTTGATGCAACAAGACCAACATGGGCTGCACAATTCATCATGTTAGTGTCAACTATGCTACCCATGTGCAAGTATCCAACTCCATCATGGTTTTTTGCATCGCATAATGTATCTACCAGTGACTATAAAGCATTGTTAAAAAATTTGGCATCAACAAAAAAGTTAAAAGGGTCCCAAATAGAACTTCTTTGCAACATCAACGAAAAAATTGGAAAAAAATCATCAAATTGCAGCAAGCATTAAAAATACAAAAATGATAAATTCATTTTCTCTAAGAAAGAAGGATTGAATTTAATTTCCACTAAGTAAGATCAAATATTTTGTCCAGAAATAAATTGGTAAAAGGCAGGTCCCTTAAAATATGAATACATCCACATGAGTTATGATAATATATGGAGATAACCATCAAATGTTTATCACACAAATACAATGAACCAAACTTATTAAAAAAAAACTATTCATGTTATTGTCTCCAACATATGGGAGATCTGTATCAGAAGTATAGGTTTTCCTTATTGGTTTTGAAATAATGATTGCTAGGAAGTGGCCCCAACATTATAATAACTAAAGAATTAATTACACTGACAGACACAATAGAAATGGTAAAATTCATTAATATAGAAATCCCATATGTCGAGGTGATCAAGATATGGTTCATCAAAACAAAGATACTAAGGGATTTGTTTTGTGTGTGATACCATTCGATCATTTTTTAGGGTTTCATGTTGTTTCATGAGGGTTCAACTATATATCTTTCATACTATAAAGATAGCATATCAATTTATCAAATGAGCATTATTGAGCATTCATTGATTGCTTGAGCATACAAGCATCAGATGTGCCACACTCCTATGGTTTATATTATTTTATTGTGCATAGACCTAGAAAAGACCACTAAATTATACAAGAAATTTCCAAAAGGTAAAAGGTTTGCAATCTTTATTGATGGACCAACTAGCAAAGAATTTTCAGAATCTACAATAGAAACACAACCTCTAGCATATAAACCTGCAACTAAATGTTCATAAAATTCCATCAATATTTTTAGAAGATTCCTTAAGAAGCAATCATGTTCCCAATTGAATAAGATGGACTATATGCTAACCTGTTGATTGATCCTCAATGAGAAAGTATCCCATGTCAAACTGAAGTAAATAGCAAAATCAATTTATTAGAGTAGAATAATCCCATGACATACCTACTAGTAAATATGACTCATACAAATAACATGGTATGCATGTGTTTATCCTTAAATACAATCAATCTTAAACCTGGAAAACTAACATGATTCTATAACATACCTTCCAATAACCCTTTCTAGTAACAGGAGCATGTTGATGTTTACCATTGAAGTGATTAGGATAAACACCACCAACAGTCAAGGATGCAAATGGGATTTCTTCAATAAAAACATTTTTTCCTTCGAAAAGAACCTCAAAGCCAGGTTATTTGCATCATACACTAAAACCCATCTAATTCTATACATGTGAAGAATAGCTAGGAGGTATAAAATGGAATGCTTAAAATCCATTGTAGGCAGAGGATTAGAAATAACCTAAAAAAATGGTACCCAAGCATTATGTTTATGATTGATCAAGCAATTGTGTTACGAACGGGTACACATCACCGAGGGAGTTTGAAGGTTATTTTAAGGCCTCTGGAATTATATGAATCTCGGGAATCTGTGAACATTGTTCTCATATTTCAAAGATATACTATGCATAGCCTAAGAAAACACTTGGGAAACTATGAATAAAGGTGATGAGCACACTTGATCACCAGAATGATAGCAATGAAGCACTTGAAGTAGGCTCATGGTGATGAAATCTACCCAATTTACCTTTTCCAATATCAAAGTTAAATAAAAATACCAATAGTGGATTATGGGTCTAAAAAGGGGATGAAAATAGAGCTCAACTCATCACAAGCACAAAAATAAATATGCAATAAGAATGAAGATCTTCAAGACCCTTACCACTCTAAGGTTTTCCATTTGGTGAGAGTCATTCTTGTCTTTAACTATGATAGCTTCAAAACTTCTCACTATAATATTTAATAAAATGGAAGACTTGGCATGTGGAATCTGAATGATGATTGGGAAAGAATACTAAAATGCCAAGTTTTGATCAGAAATTGATCGGTAGGATCTAGGGAGGATGAGGCTTGTAATATTGTATATTTATCTAGCATGAGGTCTTGACACAAATATTTACTATCCGAATCATAAAGTACAAAAGTTTTGAATGGGTTATAATATTCTAGTTTAATCAAGCTTACAATATTCATGAAAGCTCATTTCACTCTTGAGCCCCTTTAATTCATTCAATTGAGCCATTTGGTTCATATATTTTTCATGGGATGGACCATGAGTGAGGTGACCAACCAACTGCCTTTGACCATGCATACAAAATGTAACCCTAATAAGAGAGAAATATGAGACTGAAGAGAACTTGCATATAGGAAATTAAGAGTACAATTTCTTGCATAAATGCAAGATACAATAGAGGAAACTCAAGGTCCTATATTGAAGCTTCATATGTACAACTAACTGCTCAGTAAATTGAAATGATGTTTGGGCTGATGCACAATCATGGACTCCTTTAAAGACACTTTATATGCCACATAATACTGGAATAAATGGAAAACTCTGACTTTAGGTGACAATTACGGGTACTTCCCTAACTTATTTCAAGATGAAGTAAAAAGAGAAAATATATGAAATTGAATCAGCTTCCATGATATATAGTATTTATGCAAAGAAAATTTGTGTAAATGATTATAAAATTATTTTCCATGAAAGTGGGTTTTCAAATTTTCAGCACATCTTAACATATATGTTTGTGCAGGTGTAGTAATATATGAGGTAGATGATGTCAATTTGGGATAAAATCTTGCAGACATATAAAGGACATATGGGCCTAGTGCAACACTATTTATTCATAATTTTTCATGATTTTTTTTTATTCTTAATTATTGAAGTCACAAAAGCTTGAAATTAAAACCTTATGTGTGGGTGCAACACTTTAGGGGCAAAAATTAATGAAATCCTTGATTTCTAAATACAAGGTCGTAGAACTTGATCTCGTCTAGTGCACCATATAATTTTATTGGGAAATGGTGATGGAAATCAAAATTTATATAACAAACAATCGATGTGTGTATTTTCAAAAACTGATGTGTGTCATTTAGAAAAATAATTATAAATAAATAAATCATATTTTTGAAGGAAGAAATTACATATTCAGAATCATAAGATCGTACTCTACAATATCCTAGCTTTTCATAAAAAGATATTATGTATGTCATAGAAAAACATGCCATCTAAACTAATCATATTCATAGAGTTCTAAAAGAAAAGCTATAGCCATGGTTTAATTGTCCTAGCCAATAGGTTCGGTATTCCAAAGCTATTTCTGAACCTAATGCCAAACCTTATTCTCACCAATTATTTTAATTTTAAAATAACTCATATGCGTTATAACACATATGCATTATAGCTTATTCATATCGCATATGCGATACGATAAAGCTATAATGCATATGCATTTTTTCCTAAATAATTTGGTACGACAGTAAAAAGGAGTAATGGCATCCTTATCCCATTATAATACCATTTAGACAACACTATGATGGACACAAATAATTCCTCTTTTTAATGGTGAACGAAGCCATGGGTTGTGCATCCAAGAAAATAGAGCGGTGAACGAAGCCATGGGTTGTGCATCCAATAAAATAGGGAGGTGAACAAAGCCATGGGTTGTGCATCCAAGAAAATAGGGCTGCGAACGAAGTCATGTGCTGTGCATCCAAGAAAACAATAATTCCTCCAATCCTTCGATTTATTCAGCTTCAAGGGAAAATTTGCAACATTAACAGAGAGATTGAATATTGATTTATGTTAGCCCTCAAAGGACATTATAAAGTCACGAGAATGCTTTTTATGTAGCTCTTTTGGATGTAAAAAATCCAGAATGAGTATCGATGGATCAATGTATGCTCTCACTGCAAACTGCTAGTGATGATTCATCGATAGGAGATAGGTGAATTTAATCAACATTGTTATAGTTATCGTGTTCTTTTAATCATCATCCTCATCATCATCATCATCACTGTCGTCGTCATCATCATCATCACCCCCATCCTCCTCCTCATCATCATAGTCATCATCCTCCTCCTCCTCATCATCATCCTCATCCTCATCATCATCATCATCACCCTCATCCTCCTCATCATCATCATAGTCATCATCATAATCATCATCATTATCATCATCATCACCCTCATCCTCCTCCTCCTTCTCATCATCATCATCATCCTCATCCTCATCCTCATCCTCATCGTCATCATCATCATCACCCTCATCCTCATCAGCTTCATCATGGTCATCATCATCATGATCATCATGATCATCATCATCACCCTCATCCTCATCATCATCATCATAGTCATCATCCTCCTCATCATCACCATCATTGTTCATCATCATCACTCTCATCCTCCTCCTCCTCATCATCACCCTCCTCCTCATCATCACCCTCCTCCTCCTCATCATCATCATGGTCATCATCATCATCGTCGTCATCATCATCATCATCTTCATCCTCATCATCATCATCACCCTCATCCTCATCATCATAATTATAGTCATCATCCTCCTCCTCATCACCATCATTGTTCATCATCATCTTCATCATCACCCTCATCATCATCATCATCATCATCACCCTCACCTTCATAGTCATCATCATCACCCTCATCCTCATCATCAACATCATGGTCAACGGCATCATCATTATCACCATCATCCTCATCCTCATCCTCATCCTCATCCTCATCATCCTCATCCTCATCATCATCATCATCATCATCACCCTCATCCTCATCAGTTTCATCATGGTCATCATCATCATCATCATCATCATCATCATCACTCTCATCCTCATTATCATCATCATAGTCATCGTCCTCATCATCATCACGATCATTGTTCATCATCATCACTCTCATCCTCCTCCTCCTCCTCATCACCCTCACCCTCATCATCATCATCATGGTCAGTATCATCATCATCATCATCACCCTCATCCTCATGATCATCACCATCATCATCATCCTCATCCTCATCATCATCATAGTCATCATCCTCATCATCATCACCATCATTGTTCATCATCATCATCACCATCATTATCATCATCATCCTCATCATCATCATCCTCATCATCATCATCACCATCATCCTCCATCATCATCATCATCATCGTCATCATTGTCATCATCACCATCATCATCGTCATCGTCATCCTCATCGTCACCATCGTCATCATCATCATCATCACCATCTTCATGATCATCATCATCATCATCATCATCATCATCATCATCATCATCATGACCATCCTCATCCTCATCCTCGTCATCAACATCGTCAACCTCATCATCATCATTGTCATCACCACCCTCATATTCATCATCATCACCATCATCATCATCCTCATCATCATCACCACGGTCATCCTCATCATCATCATGATTGTCATCATCATCATCATAATTACCCTCATCCTCATCATCATCATCATAGTCATCCTCCTCCTCCTCCTCCTCCTCCTCATCCTTATCATCATCATTTCATAATAACCCTCATCGTCGTCATCATCATCATCATAGTCATCCTCCTCCTCCTCCTCATCATCATCATTGTTCATCATCATCATCAACACTGTCATCATCATCATGACCGTCATCATCCTCACCATCATCATCGTCATCATCATCACCATCCTCATCATCATCATCATCCTTCTCCTCCTCCTCCTCATCATCACCCTCATCCTCATCCTCATCATCGTGGTCATCATCATCACCATCATCACCGTCATCCTCATCATCATCATCATCATCATCATCATCATCACCCTCATCATCATCATCATCAACACCCTCGTCCTCATAATCATCATCATCGTCATCGTCATCATCACCCTCATCATCATCATCATCATCACCCTTATCCTCCTCATCATCATCATCCTCATCATCATAGTCATCCTCCTCATCATCACCATCATTAGTCATCATCACCATCCTCATCATCATCATCATCATCATCATCATCATCCTCATCATCCTCATCATCATCACCCTCATCCTCATCATCAGCATCATGGTCATCACCATCATCATCATCTTCATCGTCACCCTCATCCTCATCATCATCACCATCCTCATCATCATCATCATCATCATCGTCGTCATCATCGCCCTCATCCTCATCATTTGAGGCATGTTCATCATCATCATCATCATCATCGTCACCCTCATCCTCATCATCTGAAGCATGGTCATCATCATCATCACCCTCATCCTCATCATCACCATCATTGTTCATCATCACCATCATTGTTCATCATCATCTTCATAAGCATAGATAAATGTAAATTGCATATATTCAGTGAGCACTTAATCCCATATGCGATATATCCCATATGCACTAAATTGCATATGCGTTTTGGAGAACATGTAAAAAACCTGCCCATTCATTAAAAAGCACTTTATCAATATCGCATATGTGATATATTAGAGGTGCGTTATATCGCATATGTGATATGTGTTGTATACAAAATGTTGGGTTTTGTCCTGTGGGCCAAGTTTACTGAGCAAAAGACATAATTCGTCTGAACCGATGCATAAAGAACTATTCAACGTGTAATTTTTTATCATTACTTACATAATTCCATAGTTTTGTACAGGTTTGGGTGGATTTCAATGGGGAATGTACGTAATAGAGGATGAAAGTAAGCAAGGAAGGTGCTTACACTTGAAGAAGAAGAAAATAAAAAAGAAAAAAAGAGGGAAGATTCAAGAAATCTTCGGCATTCATTACATGAGAAAATAGTTCCCATTCCCCCTCAACAGATACCTGACGTAGAGGCTAAGGAATATAATGCAACATTAAAAAAATTTGGTTATACGGAAGTTGATATTATTGATCCATTAGTAAATGGACAATCTTGTGGAGAGTTCAATAATTATGTTACTCTCGATGCAAATGTGACTCACCAACAACCATGGTCGGTGGTTCAATCTCCTAATCGAAGTTGTGAGCTTGTAGTGGATGTAAACGTCACTACAGCATTTCAAACGGAAACAAATTTTGCATCAAAATGAAAAAGAACTCCTAAACGAATACAAGTGGATGAGAGAGGACTGACTTCCATGGAAGGTAAGCTAGCTAAACACACTATCCTTTGTCATTGTTCTGAAATAATGAAACAATATTTTGATAACAAGTACGAAGCCGGTAAATGCCAATTGTTTTTAGCTTTGCTTAAATCTAGAAATATGGAAACTGTTAGAAGAAATTTAGGCATAACAACAATGAAGAATATTGAATTAAGTAATCACATTGTTAAATCTATTGCTACTGCATTCACATCGATTGGTAAAAAATCTCATTCTGTAATGTCCCGAACCCTTCGACCGGGCAATAGGATGCTACTAACACCAAATATATGGGTATCTAGCCCCATGAACATTGATCATGCATATAATGCTGAAGCAAGCTACTTAAAACATAAAACATACTATGGTGTATAATTGTTCATATACATAGCGGAAGAAAACCACATTCATTCATATACTATTCAACATTCAACATATTCATCATCATAATTCATTAACAGTAGATATGATTGCAAAATAGATTAGTCAAGAATACTTATCTTATGAGAACTGTCCCGCAACTAGCTACGTCACTGCAACGTTCCACCCAACCATAGGCCAGCATGCTCCTTAATCTCTCAGCAACGCTACCACCCCCGAGCTAGGCATGATTCCCCAAGGAATAAGGAACTTGCAGGCTTACAACTAGCCAAGGATAACAACACTACAAGGATACATAGTTCAGCTAAGCCAGCACAGTTGGGTTTATCAGGTGAACAACAGATCATCCAAGCCAACAAAGTTGAGTTTATCAGGCCATGCAGGAGCTGGGAAAGGCTAAATGCTAAGCTGGTGAGCTCCTTGAAGAGCTAAGGACACCTACACCAAAACCATCCTAGCTTCTAGGACACCCACACACACCCAACACAAGAAAATCAGTCCTTTCTATGCTACGGAGTCCCTCAAGTGCTGAGTTCCCTTCCCGCGCTATTCAGGGGTTGTGGAGAAGAAATCCATCCCTCTATCTCTATCTGTGTGGTTCCAAGACACACCAGGTTTCTCAAGCAACTCAAACCCTCATCACCAATCCCATGAAATCCAAAGACCAACCACTATGTTCATGCAACAAACAAGCACTTCATAGCTTGAACAGGGAAATACAAATCCCTAAATTGTTCTTGGCCCTATCGTGGCCAAAATGATTCCTCAACAACCTACAACAACCCAAAATGCAAAGGGAGATGCAACTCAACAAATAAGGTGAGCATGACCATAGCCAACATTCAGTGAATAAATCATAGACAACAATCGTGGGAAGACAATATTGAAGCCCCGGTAGCTTTACATAGTCATCAATAAAGGAGATAAGTCACAGCGTCTTTGTGTGAACAGAAGGAAAACTTATCACAAAGGAAAACTATAGCCACGGTTCACAGTCATGGACAGGACAATACACAGTCCAATATTACAATAGGAAACTCCATGCTCTGCACTATCCGGAGAAAGAACATTTCATAGAGTAGCAATCCTATAGAAAAGGGAGAATGAACCACCAAACAAGAACCCCCCCCCTTCTTAACTCAACTCTACATGAGAAAGACCATCCAAACCCCGTGGATGTGAGAAGGTGAACAGACAAAATGTCCCTATGTGAGAGTGAACCCCCAATTGACGAGAGAGTGTAGTCGTGTTGAGAGTGGGATCGTGGTGTAGTGGTTTTCCTTCCAGAGTGAGGGTCAGCTTGGTGAAGTGTGCATGTGGGAAAGGAATGGAAGTCCTGCCACACTCCGCTGCAAAAAATAACTACCTCAACAAAAAACAGAACATTTAAGGTCGTAGTTGGATAAGACAAGGGAAGGTGAGCAAATTAAACAGGGTGGAGACACATGGATTTTCCCCTCATGGGTTCAAGGTTTAACATTCCCCCTCCATATCCTTAGAAAATCATGCTCCTTCTCAACAACGTTGCTGTGAACATAGCTGGTTGGGGTTATTTAATTAAAATGCATAGTTACATGATGCCACAACTTAATATGTGCCATATATCCCGATATACTATCGGCAATAATTCCAAATGCTGAAACATAACACAACCAAATCGATGGTGGTGCCTTTTCCTTTAGCTCTGCACAATGATTATTTACAATATATATGTATCATGTATATTTAATGCATCGGGGTGAAAACCAAGGTGTTACATTCCCCTCCCCCTTTAATAGCACTGTCCTCAGTGCTTTACAAAATTTGAACAAAATGCTACACTGGTATCGCCTCAGAGTTCCACAGAATTGAACAAAAATGGATGTGCCAATCGCATGGCATCCTCCAGCTCCCACATAGCCTCTTTAGGCCCGTAGTGCTCCCATTGCACCTTTACCTACCCTATGGCTTGGTTCTAGAGCATTGTGACCTTCTTGTCGAGGACGCACATTGGCACGATTTGGAACTTTCCCTCAGGTTCCACCTATATCACATCCCAATTCATCACATGGTTAGGATCATGTACATATTTCTTAAGCAAAGAAACATAAAAAAAATTATGAGCTCTAGTACTAGCAGGAAATGCAAGTCTATATGCAACATGCCCTATTCTTTCAAGCACTTCAAATGACCCACAATTTCTAGGTGACATCTTGGCACAACTTCCAAGATTCAAGGAACTGTTCTTTGCTTTCACTCTGAGATAAACATGATCCCCAACACTGAACTCTCTGTTCATCCTATGCTTATATGCATAGCTTTTCTGTCTGTCCTGTGCTCCTTTTACATTTTTCTTGATCTTTACAACCTATTGCTCCATTTCCTCGAGTAACTCGGGTCCAAGCACAACTCTGTTCACTGGGTTATCCCAAGTCATTGGTGTCCTACACCTCCTTCCATACAAAGCTTCATACGGACTCATCCCCAAGGATGCCTGCTATCCATTATTGTAAGAAAACTCTACAAAGTGTAAGTAATCTTCCCACTTGGTTGGTTTTTCCATCACATACATGCAAAGTATGTATTCAAGCACCTGATTAACTCTTTCTATCTGCCCATCTATATGAGGATGATAGGCAGTGCTGAAGTTTAGCTTTTTACCCAAATCTGCAAACAACCCCTTCCAAAAATTGGAACTGAACTTCACATTTCTATCAGAAACTATTGCCTTCGGTAATCCATGCAATTTGAAAATATTCTTCATGAATATCTTGGAAATGTCATCAGTCTTATGCGTAGACTTCATTGGTATAAAATGTGCTTCCTTTGTCAACTTGTCTACCACAACCATGATGGAATCATGGTGTCTCCAAGTCATCGGCAATCCTATAATAAAATCCATGGAAATAACTTCCCATTTCCATTCTGAAACTTGAAAAGGCTGCAACAAACCTATTGGATGTTGATGCTCAACCTTTACCTATTGACATTTCATGCACCTTGAAATATATTCAACCATGTCCTTTTTCATTCCTGGCCAAAAGTACTGCTTTCTAGTTGTAGCAATCGTTTTCTGATATCCTGGATAACTAGAATATGGAGCCTGATGAATTTCATCCATAACAACTCTTCTCAGATATACTGCATTTGGAATATAAATTCTTCCTTTGTAAGTAATAAGTCCATCTTCTTCCAATTTATATCCCTCATATCTCTTCTCAAGACTTCACTGCTGCAATTTGTCTTTTACCTCCGCATAGAATTTATCTCCAACAACATGATTAATAATATGCTGCCTCAAATCTGATTGGTAAATAATAAGAGATGCCACATCCATTTACTACATCTTCTTGTTGAGTGCATCAGCTACCTTGTTTTCTTTCCCCTTTATGTTCTTGATTTCAAAATCAAACTCACATAAAAATTGCAGCCATCTCGCTTGCCTAGCATTCAAAGTAGGCTGATCGAACAAATACTTTAGACCACAATGGTCTATTCTGAGTTCAAATCTTCTACCCATCAAGTAATGTCTCCACATCTTGAGAGCATGTAGTATGGCTGCAAGCTCGAGATCATGAGTGGAATAGTTCTTTTCATGCTCCTTCAGCTTTCTTGACTCATAACATATTACATGGTTGTCCTGCATAAGTACTCCTCCAAGTTCTTTCCTACATGCATCGCTACACACCACAAAATCCTTTTCTGGATCTGCAACTTTCAATACGGGTGCACTGGTGACAACATGCTTCAACCACTGGAAGCTTTCTTCACACTTCAAATTCCATTTGAACTTCATCCCCTTCTTTTGAAAAGAAGTGATGGTATGTGCAACCTTGGAAAATCCCTCAATGAATCTCCTATAGTATCTTGCAAGTCCCATAAAAGATCGTACATATGTCACATTTCTTGGAGTAGGCCAATTCATAATGGCTTCAATCTTTTCAGGGTCCATAGATATACCCTCTTCTGAGATAATGTGACTCAAATATTGAATCCTATCTCTGTAGAATTCACACTTGCTTAGGTTTGCATACAGCTGATGCTCCCTAAGAAATTGCAATGTCAATCTCAAATTCTCTTCATGTTCTTTCTCATTCTTATAATAAACAAGAATGTCATCAAGGAAAACAAGAACAAACTTGTCTAGATACCTACTGAATATAATATTCATAAGGCACATAAATGTAGCAGGTGCATTTATGAGGCCAAATGGTACCACTACAAGCTCATAATGTCCATACCTTGTCCTAAAGGTTGTCTTATGAATGTCTTCATTCTTGATTCTCATTTGATGGTAACCAAACCTCAAGTCAATCTTGGAAAATACCTTTTCTCCTCTCATTTGATCAAATAAGTCATCAATCCTAGAAAAAGGATATTTATTTTTCATAGTAACCTTGTTCAACTGCTTATAATCAATACAGAACCCGAGTGTACCATCTTTCTTCTTTACAAATAGAACTGGTGCTCCCAAAGGACACACACTCAGTCGGACATACTTCTTTTCCAACAACTCTTGCAATTGCATCTTCAACTCTAGCATCTCTGGTGTACTCATCATATAAGGTGTCTTGGATATTGGTGCCACTCCTGGCATAAGTTCAATGGTGAAATCGATGTCCTCCTTTGGAGGAAGCCCTAGAATCTCATCAGGAAACACATCCTTGAATTCCTATAACACCTGATAGTCCTCCAATCTTGGAGTTTCATCTCCTGTTGGTTCCAAAATATGAGCTGCATACAACTGGAAACCTTTCCTACAACACTTCTTCAACTGCATTGCTGAAACCTACCTTACTGAAATTACCTTTGGAATACCCTTCACAACTAATGGGTTTCTGTCTTCATCCATGCATTCAAAATTATTGTTATAACAGTCAAGATTTACTCGATGAGCTTCTAACCAATCCATTCCAATGAGAACATCATAGGAACGAAGCGATAGAACATTCAGATCTACACAAGTGACCAATCCATTCATGACCAATGGACATTTCTCTACCACTTCACTAACTTTTCGCTTAGTCACAATGGCTAGCTGAACAAACCAATATTTTCTATGCCTCTCTTTCTTAAAAGCACAAATATCCAGTACTTTGGGAGTAATGTAACTGTGAGTAGAACCAGGGTCAATCAAAATAGAAACAGATTGTTCAACAATCTTACCTACAACTTCAACCATAGTAGACTAATGATTTTCCTGGCGGTTATCTAGTGCTACATAAATTCTATGGACTACCCTTGCTACTTGACCCACTGTTTCTGCTTCCTGAATGTTATAAGCTGGCCTTGCACTTCCATTCTCAAGTGGACAATATCTGAGGAAGTGGGATCATTCACATTTCCAACATTTGAGTGGACCTTTATTCTATTGTGTCTCTTTAGTATTTCCACCTGTCACTCCAACTGGATTACTCGCAGCTTGGGATGGCTGCTTCTATTGATTCTTGAATCTAGAAGGTTTGAAACCTTTCCTTCTTTTGTCAAACTTCTCATTCTTCTTATCCTTCTAGGCCTTATGGTAGTCAGGTTTACCCTTGCTTTTCTCATAGCAATACTTAGCCTTCTTTATGGCTTCTTCAAGAGTTCTTGGTTCATAAAAGTCAATTCTATCTTTGTAATACTGAGGCAATCCACATAGAAACCACTAGACCTTCACTTTTTCATCTCTGATGTATCGAACATACCTCAATAATTCCAAGAACTTATTTGCATATTCATCCATGGTCTGCTGTCCCAATCTCAACTCATGGAACTCCTTAATCTTGTCATCATAATACCTGTCAGAGAGGTATTTCTACTTAAAATACTTCTTGAACTATTTCCACTTAAGTCTCCTTTCACTGATCTTCGTTACTTGCTTTAAGTGTTCCCACCAAATGGATGCTCTTCCATTCAGATTGAATTTGGCAACTCTGGCTGTCATGTTTTTGGAATAATCTTGTACTTGGAAGTACTTCTTTATCCCAAGAATCTAAGCTTCAACATCTTTTCTAGTTTTTATCTCACCATCAAATGTAGGAGATTTAGCTTTCCTAAATTCATCTCGAGAGCGAACCCTATGGTGCCTTCTTCTTTTCCTTTTATGAGAATATGAACTTCTATCTCCACTGGTTTCTTCAGAGTCAGATGATCCACTGGAAGCCCATCTCCTCCTCCTAGTGCTGCTCTTATTGCCTTCTAGCCTTGATGTACCTCGTCCATAATCTATCTTCTTTTGTAAGTCTGTCAAACTATGCAACATGACAACACTCAACTGATGCTACTCTTCTTGGAATTTAATCAAGATTCTCATGGTGGCTACAATGTCTAACGGTGTCTCTTGGAATATCCTTCTATTAGAATCTATGTCATCATTTCCATTACGGACATTTTATTCCATGGAATTTCTTGCATGCTCGTAGGAATCCTGAGCTTCATACCCATCATGGGTTTTCATGAATGAACCACCTCTTGTTTTACCACATTGTTCTACCTGGAATACTACTCTTGGAGGTGTCTATAATTTTGCAAATGTGTTAGGAGAAAACTATTAGATGCATATTATTAATATAAATCAGAATTACTTACCTTCTTCTTTTGGAAATTCATAAAATAACAAATTTTCTAAAACACAAAATTTTCTCTCTTCCTGTTCATCCCTGTAATCTGCTAAAAAATCTACTGAAAAACAGTTGAAAACTGCTTAAAAAATCCACTTCAAAAAACCCAAATTTCCTTGTACAAGATCAGGTCTCCTCCCAACTAATGTTACAACATTTTAGTGGCCAAAACCACTAATTTTCCCTGCTACTCATTAACAGTCTATTCATCTATCTTTCACCGGCGTGTCAAAACTATAGTGGTATAAGCTTTTGAATTTCATCGATGGGTTGCTCTTCTATTTCCTTCCATTATATCGGGTCTATAACCATCTAACCTTCTGAACTGAATCAGCAATGAAACCAACTTATGTTCTACAATGGTTGTTGGGTGTTAGGTGGCTAGTCCTCACGGCTTCCACAACAGAAGCCAAAAAACTTCCTACGAGTTCCGCGGACCCTTCATCCGCTATCGAAAGCACTAATCAATGTGCATCGACGATGTAAGGTGAAACACTTCTATTGCATCGGTGATCGGATACATTATTCTATCGGGCGGTTAGTCTCTTACGTGGATGCAACGGCGGCGAACAAACTAACTGTATCTTCCGTGGCCATAACTTGTCGGTGGTTGGAACCTCTAGTCTCTGCGGAGTTAGGTGGATAGTTAACTAGGCAGTCGCAACTACGGGTGGTAATCCCACGTAGGTTTACCCCTATCCTCTGTTAACTTTTCATATGCTTATCTAAGACATCGGTACTTCATTTCATTTTCATAACAAAAGCATATAAAGAGGATCACTGAAACATAGACAAGCACAACCATACAAAAGGAACACAAAGATTTATCCTGGGAAAACCCTAAAGGGAAAAAACCCATCAAAATCTTCCTCAATATAGATGCCCCCAAAAAGATAAAAGATAAAAGATAAAACCAGCAAGGAGATCAAAACCTAATCCTCCTCCTTGTCTAGCTACTTCTCTTCTCCACTAAGGCGATACACAAGTAAGAGTGTGTTTCAAATGAGGAGAGCTGCACCTCTATTTATATTCATTTGTTCACTTCAATTAACTCATCCGACATGTAGGATGAAGTTAACCATGTAGGCTTGAGTTACACATGTCGGCTCAAGTAACCACACTGTGGTGCTAATGACCCACCTTTACAATTAGAGGGGAAAACCTCATGACTCTTATTAGTTCTTCTAATTAGAAGCATCAGGGTACAAGATAATACAAGTGGTTCTCCCGGTAGGACCATCGGGAACCACAAAAATATATATATAGAATATTCTTTGAAGTTACAATATTTCAACATCCTCTAGCCATCAATGATCCCAACAACTAAACATCTCCGATCGTTGAGGACATCATCAACATCATCAGGGTAACACATATATAAATCATTGGAAGCTTTTCAACATCATATAGTCTTCGTCTTCAATATTCGACAACAACAACTCTTTAATCAACATCATCATTTTTTGACCTTTTGATCAACAGCATCTTCAACACATTGACCTTTCGAAGAGCAACATCTTTAGCAACATCTTCAGCACTTAGACCTTTTGATCAACAACAACATCTTCGACACTTTGACCTTTCTATCAGTAGAAACATCTTCAACACTTTGACCTTTCGATCAGCAACAAAATCATCATCATACTCTGATCTTTCAATCAGACTCATCATTATCATCAGACTCTGATCTTTCAATCAGAACAATCATCAACTGAACATCATCATACTCTAACATCAACTCATCATCATATTCTGATCTTTCGATCAGTATGTCATCATCATGATACTTTGATAATACGACATCATCATCATCAAGATCTCATCATCATCACATTCTGATCTTTCGATCAGAAACATCATCATCATCAGCAACTTCTGATCTTTCGATCATAAAACATCATCATCATCATATTCTGATCTTTCGATCAGAGAACATCATCATCAGCAACTTCTGATCTTTCAATCAGAGAAACATCATCATCATCATATTTAGATATTTCAATCAGAGAACATCATCATCATCAGCAACTTCTGATCTTTCTATCAGAAACATCATCATCGTCATAAAAACATCAACATCATCAAAACATCAACATGATCCTTCCTTTCAGAATTACAGGATTTAGGTCTTTACGGAGTTACCAATGATTCTTCCTTTCAAAATTACAAGATTTAGGTCTTTACGAAGTTACTAATGATCCTTCCTTTCGAAATTATGGGATTTAGGTCTTTACGGAGTTACTAACAATCCTTCCTTTCGGAATTACAGAATCAACACATTTGTGGAACTCAAACAATCCTTCCTTTTGGAATTACAGGATCAACACTTCCTTGGAACTCAGACAATCCTTCCTATTGCAATTACGGGATCAATTCAATGATCCTTCCTTTCGGAATTATGGGATTTAGGTCTTTACGGAGTTACTAACGATCCTTCCTTTCAGAATTACGGGATCAACACAGATGTGGAACTCAGACAATCCTTCCTATTGGAATTATGGGATCAACAAATCTGTGGAACTCAGACAATCCTTCCTAGTGGAATTACAGGATCAATTCAATGATCCTTCCTTTCAGAATTATGAGATTTAGGTCTTACGGAGTTACTAACGATCCTTCCTTTCGGAGTTACAGGATCAACATATATGTGGAACTCAGACAATTCTTCCTCTAGGAATTATGGGATCAACACACATTCTTGAGTACTAAAGTCACCGAATCTGTTCTTAACTGAAGTTCAAGGATGATACAATCCTACAACATTCACGCGGATCGAAATCTCTAGATACATTTTGAACTGAGGTTCAGGGATGATGCAATCCCACCACTTTCATGGGGGCCAAGACCTCTGTATACATTTTGAACCGAGGTTCAATCCACCACTTTCATAGGGGTCGAGACCTCCGAATACATTTTGAATCGAGGTTCAGGGATGATTGAATCCACCACTTTCACCTGGGTCTAGACCTCCGGATATATTTCGAACCGAATTATAGGGATGATGAAATCCTAACACATTCACGGGGGCCGATACTTCCAGATACATTTTGAACCGAAGTTCAGGGATGATGCAATCCCACCACATTCATGGGGGCTGAGACCTCCGGATATATTTTGAACCAAATTTTAGGGATGATGCAATCCCACCACATTCATGAATACCGAATTCACTGGATCTATTTTGGACAGATGTCCTAGGATGATACAATCCCTCTTCATTCTCGAGGACCGAGGTCATCGGATCACTTTTAGATAGATGTCCCGTGATGATACAATCCCTCTTCATTCTCGAGGACCGAGGTCACCAGATCACTTCTGGATAGATGTCCCGATATGATACATTCCCTCTTCATTCTCGAGTACCGAGGTCTTTGAATATTTTAGGGCAAGTTCCCAGGGATGATACAATCCCACTGCAACATCACTACTCCCCCTTTCGAGGAAGGTCTTTCCGAACAACACCAAGCTTGTCTCAAAAGTGTTTGAACTTTACTCGAGACAAAGTCTTCATTATCACATCATCATCTAAACCATCATTACCTACATCTTTAGTATCTGAATACTGAAACATCATCATCTGCATCTTTATCTTGAATGTAGAAATACTAGATTTCTATGTGTTATGATGGAACATAGGGTTCTCTGTTATCACAACTCTCGTTATCACATAGAATAAATGTAGTATCCATCTTCAGTTCAAGGAGACTTGATATCATCTTTCGAAGCCATATGGCTTCACATATTATCAGAGCAATTTGCTATGTATTCTACTTCAGCCATGCTACGAGAAACACTGGATTGTTTCCTGCTAAACCATGAACTCATAGTCGACCCTAAACAAAAGCATCTACCTAATGTGCTTTTCCTATTTGAGATACTTCCAGCCCAATATGCATCTGTGTAGCCATACAATCTATACTCATGGCTACCATCATAATATAAACCAACGTCTATAGTCCCTTTTAGATATCTCATCACATGTTTTGCAGTTACTAGGTGAACCCGTCTTGGTTGAACAAGATATTGACTTAAGGTGTTCACATCAAAACAAATGTTTGGTCTGGTATTTGTTAAGTACATCAATGACCCAATGATCTATCTGTAATGAGTCATATCCACTAACTCTGATGATTCATCAGCTAACAGCTTCATGTTGGAGTCCATGGGTGTGGCCATGAATTTTCATTCCAACATATTGAATTTCTTCAATATCTCCACTGCATACTTTTCCTGGTTGAGAAATATTTCTTATGAACTTTTCCATACTTCCAAACCTAGGAAATAATGCATTAACCCAAGGTCTTTCATCTCAAATTCTTCTGCTAATTTTTTCTTGCTTTCCATGACCTATTTCTGATTTCCTATCAAGGATTCGTCATCCACATATAATAACAGGATGACAAGTTCATCTTATACAACCTTGAGATAAAGGTTAGGATCATCTTTACTTTTGGTAAATCCCATGCTCGACAAGGAACCATCTATTCTTTCATACCAAGCTCGAGGAGCTTGTTTAAGACCATATAATGCCTTCTTCAACTTGCATATGTGAGGATGTCTATCTTCAACTTCAAATCCTTATGGCTGTTCTATGTATACTTCTTCTTTGATCACACAATTTAGAAGAGTTATTTTCACATCCATCTGGTGTAAGTCCCACTTCATCATGGATGCAAGTGCCATGGTAGCTATAATTGAAGTATACCATGCTATTGGGGAAAATGTCTCTTCATAATCAATTCCCTCTTTTTGAGAGAAACCTCTGGCCACAAATCTTGCTTGTTACTTATCAATGCTTTCGTCAACTGCATGATTTAATTTGCATATTCATTTGGAGGATACTATACTCTTTCCTTCTGGTTTGGGAACTATATCACAAACATCATTCTAGTATTTTTTCATCATAACATCTTCCATGAGTTCATCTTGTTGGGTCATCAACATATCCTTGTCTTTTGCATTCAACCTTAAAGGTTGGAACCCTCTTTACTCTTGGTAAAGTCTCGATCCAGCAGGAAGCTGTCCATCATGTCGTACCATGTCAAACTTAGATATCTTCTGTAGTCACTTCCCCTGAAGTGGAGTATCATATTACCTCTTCATTCTGTACAGGTGTCTCTATTCTTGATATATACTTGTCAATAGAGTATGTCATGTCATAGTCTATTCTTTCTGAGGAAAATCATGAACCTTTTCTTTGTACACTTGTTCTTGTAGATCCATATGGAAGATACTACGTACTTCCCTTTATGTCTCAAAATCATATCGTATACATCATTACCCGTGATCAAATTTTATTCTTTGATCATAGTATTATTTTCTTCATCTTGAGTTACTCTTGTACCCATGGTGGTATTCATCCTTCGACATGGATCTACCGCTCTCTGAAGCTCTTTCTTTTGTCATGGTGTCTCTGACCCTGGGAGCTTCAGATTCATGTTTATTGAATTGTCATAACTTGTTCTTCGAAACAAGTCTCATCCTTTTTTTCTTGTAGAAGGCTATTTAGTACCTTTCCTATAATTCAAATTCACCAATTTCATGGTTAGAACTATTTCATAAAACATATGCATAATGACAAATTCTTATGCATTATGCAACTGTTTATCCAATACAACATTCATCCATATCTCACGGAAACTTTCTAGATGACATCATTGAGATTGTGCATTAATCCAAGATGTCATGTAAAGAGGTTTCATTCTAGATAAGTAGCAATGGAGATATGTATAGCACCATGAGCTACTTACCAATCACATGCTTATTAGTAGTATACAGTCATTAATGCAAACAATCTATCATGCATAACACATCAACGAAATATGCATAACAAAACAATATCATTAAATTGACAATTGAATACTTATATTTTGTTTGTTTTGTGGGTAGAGTCCTTCTTGATCATTCTCCTTCATCATCTTGTTCATTCATGAAATCATCACTTCTTATCCAAATTATAAGATGGATAAGAGGATCTTCAAGAATTGAGTTCTTCATATTCCTCATCGCTTGAGGGATTTTCTTTGAATGGTGAGAGCTTGATCTTCAATTTGCTCCCATATTTCTTCTTCTCTTCTTATGAGATGAGCTTCTTCTTCTTCCCAAAGTCAACTGAAAGTAATTACTTCCTTCTGGCACACATTCCTCACATGAATAAATCCCATGATGATGGGAGGCCATTCGAGGTGGCTATCACCATTTTTGCATTATATACTTCTGCTTCAAGATGTTATGCATTCTGGATCTTCACATTCTTCAACTATTTTCTCAAATCCATCTTCTTATCTTCAAATAGATTGATCAAGGAATCAAACATATTCAGTGTCTTTAGGAAATACACTTGTGGTACAATTTGATCCGTGATTGAATCAACAGTGATCTTCTTGGCCTTGATCAAGTTCTTCTTGTGTAAGGCTTTGAGGTTCATCTCCCTCTAGAACTGGAACCTCTCTACTCATGTAGGTGTCCAATTCATTTTCTTTAGAGGGATCATATACTTCCATGCTTGGAAGTTTTCAACTTCAGCAAGCTTATCATCAAGCTGATGTGATAGATCACTTTGAAATGAGAACCTCAAATGCAAATAGCAAAAGATTAGATCTTACCGATTTGAGGTGTCTGTCCTGCTTCCGGAGCTGGCTGATCTAGGGTTTGTCAAAGAAACCCTAATTTTTAAAGCTTGGAATCTTTTAGTTCAGATTGGATATAAATATAGATCTCTTCAAATGGAGCTGTCCAATGTATTCCTTTTCTGAAAACAGTGGAGGGAAGCTCCCGGAACAGGAAGCCCTAGTTTTCCAATTTCTTTTGCATAACTTCCTGTTACTATTTCTATGATATCTCCAAAGTTACTACTCCTCTGTGTCTGCAATTTCACACTAAGGTAACCTCACATGTCCCTAATCTAACACCATAGGTTTAATCAGAATTAATTTCACAAATTGGGATTTATGATCATTTTCCCAAGGTGACTTGTTACAGGACTGTTCATAACAGTAAAGTTGTACGGCATGCCACATGTCATTGGTTCATATTGAGGTTCTAAAATTTAGAACATAGAAATTAAGGTCCGTTTTATTTCTGTAAAATATTCATGAATTCCATTTTGAACTTTGTTTACCAAGCTATAGCAATTTTCCCTAGGTGTCCTGTTTAGGGATGAATTCTGGAAGAGGTTGGAACCCTAACTTGGAGGGATCATATCTCCTAGAATATAGTGAAAATGATGCTGAAATTTGGGAAAAGTGTTCACTAGGATTACATATTCAGTCTCTATAGTTTTCCGCTCCTAAACCTTTTCCAATTCTGGGATATAGAGAATATACCAAAACTTAGCAGTTTTAGTATTTAGGGTTTTTCTAGCTCCGAGTCAAACTAGGGTTTAACTTTCCTGGAGTTTCACCCAACCAAAAATCTTCATCCAGGTCTCTAAACTTAGATTTTGATTAGGAGAGAAATCCTATGTTGGGATCACTCAAAAATTATTCTTCTGCAAGAAGCCCTAATTTCCCACACCGAAAATTGAAAATGCTCAGAATCGAATTCCGCTTCGATAGAAACATGCGCCCTTCAATGGAGAGTCAGCCTAGCCTTATTTTGTTGATCGATTGTGGAGAGAGAACCAAAAAGTAAGAAGCATTAGATTATATAGCTACACAATGTCCTCTTTTTAGGGTGGCTCTGATACCATGTTAACTTTTCATATGCTTAGCTAAGACATCGGTACTTCATTTCATTTTCATAAAAAATGCATATAAACAGGATCACTAAAAGATAGAGAAGCACAACCATACAAAAGGAACACAAAGATTTATACTGGGAAAACCTTAAAGGGAAAAAACCCAACAAAATCTTCCGTAATATAGATGCCCCAAAAAAGATAAAAGATAAAGATAAAACCAACAAGGAGATCAAAGCCCGATCCTCCTCCTTCTCCAACTACTTCTCTTCTCCACTAATGTGCTACACAAGTGAGAGTGTGTTTCAAATGAGGAGAGATACACCTCTATTTATATTCATCCATTCATTTCAATTAACTCATCCAACATGTAGGCTCAGGTTAATCATGTAGGCTTGAGTTACACATGTAGGCTCAAGTAACCACACTGGGGTGCTAATGACCCACGTTTACAATTAGAGGGGACAACCTCATGAATATTATTAGTTCTTCTGATTAGAAGCATCAAGGTACAAGATAATACAAGCGGTTCTCCCGGTAGGACCATCGGGAACCACAAAAAGATAAATATAGAATATTCTTCAAAGTTACAATATTTCAACATCCTCTAGGCATCAATGATCCCAACAACTACACATCTCCGATCGTTGATGATCTCATGTCTTAAAAAAAATTTAGAAATTTTTTCACTTTGTCTTCACATCACATCAGCTGTCGGGACAACTTTACTCTGTAGCATCGGTGGTCAGGGACTCTATCCCTTGGAAGGATAGTCCACTAGCTAGTTGCAACGGTAGACACATAAACAACAAATCCCTTCCATTGTAGTCACCGAACTTCTCGCTATATCGATAACTTGATTATCTAAGCATTGACGATGCGATCAACTAATCATCGCCGATCATCGATGATTTTATGATTTAGAAAAATTTCCAAAATTTTTTCTTTAAATTTCCTCCTCTTCATTGCCTCAACCATATCCTATTCTTCAATGATCACCAATAGTAAAACATCAAAGTTTCTTTCCACTAATTGGAGACGACATTTCTGCAGTCTTTAGCTGATCTCCACCGAAATTGTGGCTCCCTCATCCTCTATCCTCCGCCGATGGCCGATGAACCTTATCAATTTTTTTGCAAAATTATATGCCTGCTATCCTCGTCGGGTGGTCTTCAAGCTAACTCTTCTGCTACATTGGAAGAACTTCTCACTGAGTCTTCTGATGGGCCGATATTACTTAAGCAAACATGTATTTTTCTTGAATTTTAGAGTTTTCCTAATTTCTTCTAGGCAGTAGGAAAACTGCCTCTATTAAGTGACCTTTCATGGCTCATCCAGGTCCATGCTACAACCAAAGCTCTAATACCACACTATAACATCCCCGACCCTTCGACTGGGTAAGAAGACACTACTAACACCAAACATATGGGCATATATCCCCATGAACATTGATCATGCATATAATGCTGATGAAAGCTACTTAAAACATAAAAAAATACTACGATGCATAATTGTTCATATACATAGTAGAAGTAAGCGACATTCATTCATATACGATTCAAGATTCAACATGTTCATCATCATAATTCATTAATAGTAGATATGATTGCAAAATAGATTATTTAAGAATACTTATCATATGAGAACTATCTCGCAACCAACTACGTCACTGCAACGTTCCACCCAACCATAGGCCAGCATGCTCCTTAATCTCTCAGCAATACTGCCACCCCCGAGCCGGGCATGATTACCCAAGGAATAAGGAACTTGTAGGATTACACATAGCCAAGGATAAAAACACTACAAGGATACACAGTCCAGCCAATCCAACATAGTTGGGTTTATAAAGTGAACAAAAGATCATCCAAGCCAACAAAGTTGGGTTTATGAGGCCATCCAGGAGCTAGGAAAGGATAAATGCTAAGCTGGTGAGCTCCTTGAAGAGTGAAGGACACCAACACCAGAACCATCCTGGCTTCTAGGACACCCACACACACCCAACACAAGGAAATTAGTCCTTTCTCTGCTATGCAGTCCCTCAGGTGCTGAATTCCCTTCCAGTGCTATTCAGGGGTTGTGGAAAAGAAAGACGACCCTCTAGCTCTATCTGTGTGGTTCCCAAACACACCATGTTTTTCAAGCAACTCAGGCCCTCATCACCACTCCCATGCAATCCGAATACCAACCACTACGTTCATGAAGGAAATAAGCACTTCATAGCTTGAACAAGGGAAGACAAATCCATGAATCATTCTTAGCCCTATTGTGGCCAAAACAATTCCTTAGAAACCTACAGCAGCCCAAAATGCAAAGGGAGACACAGCCCAACAAATAAGGTGAGCAAGACCACAACCAATGTTCAGTGAATAAATCACAGACATCAATTGTGGGAAAGAAATATTGTAGCCTCGACAAGTTTACACAATCAACAATGGAGGAGATAACTCACAGCCTCTCTATATGAATAGGAGGAAAACATCTCACAAAGGAAAAATACAACCACGGTTTATGGTCATGGACGAGATAATACACAGTCTGATATCATAATAGGAAACTCCATGCTCTGCATTGGGTAGAGGAAGAACATTTCACAGACTAGAAATCCTAGAGAAAAGGCAGAACAAACCCCCAAACAAGAAATAGACCCCTTCTTAACTCAACTCTATGTGAGGAAGACCATCCGAACCCCTTGCGTGTGAGAAGGTGAACAAACAAAACGTCCCTTCGTGAGAGTGAACCCCCAACCGACAAGAGAGTGCAGTCGTGGTGAGGATGGGATCATGGTGTAGTGGTTTTCCTACTAGTGTGAGGGTCGACTTGGTTGAGTGTGCGTGTGGGAAAGGACTGGTAGTCATGCCACACTCCACTACCAACAATAACTACCTCAGTGAACAACAGAACATTTAAGGTGGTAGTTGGATAAGACGATGGAAGGTGAGCAAATTAAACAGGGTGGAGACACATGGATTTTCCCCTCATGGGTTCAAGGTTTAATATTCCCCCTCCTTATCCTTAGAAAATCACGCCCCTCCTCAATATGGTTGCAGTGAACATAGCTGGTTGGGGTTATTTAATTAAAATGCATAGTTACATGATGCCACAATGTTAATATGCACCGTATGTCCCGATATACGATCAGTGACTCTTCCAATCTGAAACATAACATAACCAAATCAATGGTGGGGCCGTGGCCTTTAGCTCTGCACCATGATCATTTACAATATATATATATATATATATATATATATATATATATATATCATGTATATTTAATGCATCAGGATCAAAACTTGGGTGTTACACGTTCACAAGACTGTATTGTGGCTCATCGTGTATTGGCTGAATCAATTATATGTAGATCCACAACACAACATTGTTTACTTAAATTCACATCACAAATTGTGCCTTTACATCCAAAGACACTTAAAAAATATTTAGTAAGAAGAGACAACCTTGATGTATATGGACAAATGGAAACATTATGGGCATTTAGCGGTAGGTTGCCCCACAAAGACATGAAGTTAGTCGAAGCAGTGAAGGGCCTAGTGCAAACATTTTAGGATGATAACACTAGACCTTCTTCTAACATGAGGAATGTGTTAAAACATTGTAGGGGTTCTAGAAACACTAAACCTCATGTTAAACATTATCTTGACATGACACAAACTCAAGTGTTCAAGATGTTTAAAGTTTCCCACGTAGAGCTAAGGCTCGGGCAAAGATCTTTTGAAAAATGCAAGCCTTGGTATGTTAGAATTAATACCATCCGGAACACTTTTTTTTGTAGGTACCACATATATTTTGATCTATATTACCATACATTTGCACATATACGTCATTTTTTGCATCCTAACCATGTGCAGGATTGCTCAAGTACAATACCGCCAATGTCATCCATATGTTTCATCCATAGCATAATGTGTTCGAGGAAAGATGGGCAGAAACATTACTTAAAACAATGTGTAGATGGTTCTTGCAACAATTTTGATGGGCTATCATTATGGTCTCATTGCATCCATGAAAGTGAAGATCAAGCATTCGGGAATGCAATTGTCGAGAAGCAGAACTATTAGTATGAGACATATCAGCTAAATGATGGGAAAGGAAGAAGGAATATTAATTTGGTGACTTCACAGGTAAATTGTTGAATATTGACATATTAATATTCATGTACACATTTTTTTATGTGGTTTATTGACATATTAATATTCATGTAGTAGGTCTGAGTATGTGATTTTATTCCAAAGTTTCGTGGAAAGATCCAATAGTACATTCAACATGTCGATATGGAATGGTGGCAAGATGAGCAATTCAAAATATGCCGAGACACCTTCTCTCTCGGAACAATACTATCAGTGGTTGAATTTGTGGAAAATTACACCTTACAACCACACAAATAAATTCAAAGTCAATACTATCACTAAGAGCACGTGAGCATAATGGTGCATATCACGTATCGACATGGGTAGGATAGAAATGAAGAGAAATGTGTGATACTGAAAGAAAGTAACTTCTACATAAGTGACGACCGGACCCATGGCATCCATTACCTGCAACATTGCTTTAAATTATTCTATGATCACGTGATAGCTATCGATATACTATTTTATTGTCATTTCATTTGGTCAGATGGTTGTGCTGGACAGTTCAAGAATGAATGTGTATTTGAAGGGTTGTGTTTGTCGTACATAAAATAAAAGGTGCCACATGTATGGAACTACTTGGAAACTGGTCATGGAAGAGGATAGCATGATGGTGATGGTGCATGCATTAAAACTGCCCTTTGAAGGGAAGAGATGAAGTTTACAGGTGCTCGCCTTCGAGACGCTGCATCTATAGTCGAATGATGTGCATCTGTCATGGGAGAATAAGCAACAAGGAAACACTTAGTACGAAGAATATTATGGGAGGTGACAAATGTGGACTGATCACAAACACATTGGGTGAACACAGTTCATGGAACTCAACAGTTTCATTCAATTAGAAGCTCGGACAACTCGGCCCCACAAATTTGGACAAGATTGAAGGATTTCTTTGCAGTTCTTGTAGCATCACTGAATGGGATGATTGTGAGGATACGGATACCGTTGATACATGGGATCAAGTGAAACTTGGCACCAATTTCAATGGGGTTAATGAAATAGACCATTTGGAAGATGATCAGGCACATGTTTCTACAGACTATGATCACATATCGGATCTCATACAAGCAGGTACATGAGTAGTACCTAAATAATAAATTAAAAATGCAAGACCTTATTTACAAAATGTATTTTTAACTTGACCTATTTCCTTTCACAGGTCAGATATATACAGTGATTTCCCCAAAAAATAATGAATGGCGTTCTGACTATTGGTTGGCACATTGCTTAGAGGGGAAACAAACCATTCTCGAACCTATTACAGATGATGAAAATATTGAAATCCCAACTGACTCGATGGTTATACAAGGGGAGTACTTGAGATATGCAACACAACAGAAAAGGAAGAGTGGGTATGTATATCAGGATTATAGACTAGGAGCTATTGTATACCACTTCACCAACCTAGTAGTTGGGGTAAAAATCAATCTGCATACACTTGGTCACAATAATAGGTCACATGTACGATACTTTATACCTCACATATAGCACAAAAGATTGATGGACACCATCCACACCAGAGATGATCTGGATGGCCTACTTGTGTGAGTGCATTGTCAGGTGTGTTATTTAACCTTTAAAGTGTATTCTGAAGCACAATTTTAATTATTTAGCCTTACTTTATTCCAAATGTAATAAACCTGTGATTGACAGATACCATTCATAGACATAATATTATTCAGAGGATATTGGACACTATAAACACGATTGTACAACCTCAGGCGAGTTATCTATAAATCATGTTTGCACATTTTCATTGGGTTCTCTTTTCTTTCTGATGTTGTTACTAATGTCTATCCTTTCGTGTGCCTTGGATACAAACACAATCTATGGCACATTGGAGGCACCAAGAATGGTTTCTTTAGACACCACCAAATAGAGTTCGGAAAATAATAAGCTCTGGAGTTGTTGAAATTTACATTTCTTGATGTTTTTTGTTTAATATACATTTAATTACATTTCCATATACAAATAAAAAACCAACTAGTTTTACATGATCACCAATACTTGCATGCCAAACTAGGCTTTCATGAACACGAATTTGCATGCGCCAACTAGGGTTGACAAGGTATGAGATGGAAATAGGGTTTAGTGAGTAATCATGCAAGTTATGAGAGGGAACTAGAAACATATGATCACCAATACTTGCATGCACCAAATAGGATTTCATGAACACCAATTTGCATTCTCCAACTATGGTTGACAAGTTATGAGATGGAACTAGTGTTTAGTGAGGAATTTGCAAGTTAAGAGAGGGAACTAGAAACACATGATCACCAATACTTGAATGCACCAACTAGGCTTTCATAAGCACCAATATGCATGCTCCAACTAGGGTTTATAAGGTATGAGATGAAAATAGGGTTTAGTGAGCAATTTGCATGCTAAGAGAGGGAACTAGAAACACATGATCACCAATACTTGGATGCACCCACTAGTATTTCATGAACACCAATTTGCATGCTCCAATTAGGGTTAACAAGGTATGAGATGAAACTAGGGTTTAGTGAGAAATTTGCAACTTAGGAGAGGGAAATAGAAAGACATGAGCACCAATACTTGCATCCACCAACTAGGCTTTCATGAACACCAATTTGCATGCTCCAACTAGGGTTGACAAGGAATGAGAAGGAACTAGGGTTCGTTGATGTATATGTAACTTCAGAATGTATTTCACTTGTATTTCTTGTATTTGTAACGCGATGTTTATTTCAGGATGTACTTGAGTCATGTCATGCCCCGATATTCCTATCAGGAAGATCTATAATGTAAACAAGTCATGTCAACTCATTGTGGGTAACCCTCCTATTGTCTAAGGGTTAAAGTTCTCATAGTTTTGGGGCACTAGGGTTATTAGACTCTCCTAGAGAGGTCAGCCCTAGTAGGGTTTTATTCATGTAGAGATTAGTATAAATAAGGATCCGGTCTCTTTATTTAACACACATCTCATACACACTCAAGTGTAGCGTATAGTTGAGGAAGGAGAAGACACTGGGGCTAGATAGAAAGAAGGTTACTGCTATCAGGAGATCACTTACTGTTTTGGGTTCTAATTTTGGTGTTGATTCTATCTTTGAGGAAGTTTCATGTTTTTATCCATTTATGGTTTCCATTAGGATAAACAATGTTTTCATTGTCTCTTATGTTTGATTGTTGTACTTGTTATTCTCTCAGTTAAATTTCCTAATGTATTGCTAGCTTAATGATGAAATTCTAACATGGTATCAGAGCTAACCTGAGAAGAAGACAGTTTGCAGCTATGGGAACTAGGGCTTCCTGGTTTATGGACCTTCCTCCATATATTTTCAGCAAAATTAAAGTGGAATAACTCTCCTCCTTAGGGCTCATCTTTCCATCGAAGAAAAATCCAATTCTAAGGTTTTTTAGTTTTAGACCCGACAGTGCTGCTAGAAATTAGGGATTTTCATAGAAGAGGATTTTTTCAGTGAGCCTAGTCCTGGATTGATATCCTCCCGAAAATCAAATTTAGGGATCAAATTCTAAGAATTTGGTTGGACAGAACTATGGAAAAGCAAAACCCTAATTTGCTACTGAACCGACACTGCAGGATTTCAGCTCCAAATCCAGATTCGACATCTTGACCTAGTAAGATCTAAATATTTTGTATTCCCATTTGAGGTTCTCAATTTAATATGTCTCATCATACCAAGCTTGATGAAAATATTGAGGGAGCTGATAAATTCCTTTCCTAGAAGTATAGGATCTCCCTGGTCTTGGAAGAAAATGAGTTGGACTCCTATATCAATGAGGAGGTTCTAGTTCCAGAGGGAGATGAAGCTAAAGCTTTACATAAGAAGAAGTTGGTTATGGAAAAGAGAATCATTGTTGATTCAATCAAGGATCGCCTCATACCGCATGTGTCCTCCCTCAAGAAACCTAAAGCTATGTTTGATGCCCTAACCAAATTGTTTCAAGGGAAGAACATAAATAGGAAGATGACTCTGAGAAACCAAATGAATAGTGTAAATATATAGAATGCTGAGACTATTCAGTATTACTTTACAACGGTATCCCATATCAAGGAACAGCTGGAAGTAGTAGATGAAGAAGTGGAAAATACATAAATTGTGATGACCACCTTGAATGGTCTCCCTAGATCATGGGACTCTTTCATTCAAGGGATCTATGCCAGAAAGAAGTTAGTCAAGTTCAACATACTATGGGAAGAATGCTCTCCAGAAGAATCTTGGATAGAAGCTCGAGAAGAGAAGATGGGAAATGAAGATCAAGCTCTCACTGTTCACTCCAAGAGAACCAAAAGGAACAATCATCACTCAAAAGGTAAGTCCTCATATCCTAAAAGAGATCTATCTACCATTAGATGTTACACATGTGATGAGAAAGGTCGCATATCCAGATTCTTCCTTAATAAATGGAACCTAAAGAAGAAGAACAAAAACAAGAGAAGACATCATGCTCATGCTGGAGAAGACGATGAACCTTCCACAAAAAGAATCGGACAAGAAAGTGATTCTTCAAGTGATGAAGAATATGTGTTGATCTCCGCTCTTAAGGGAACTATTTCACATAGAAGAAATGATTGGCTCATAGGAAATGCTACTTCCAAGCATATGACAGGATTCAAAGAATCATTTGTGAAGCTATCTAAACATGATTCACCTTAGAAGGTGAAAATTAGGGATGACTACCAGTATCCAATAAAAGGCAGTGGTGAATCCTCCTATATACTAGATTCTGGAAAGTCTACGAAGATAAAGAATGTATTATTTATTCCAGGACTAAAGAAGAACCTCCTCTCCATATCTGCATTGGATGCAAAAGGAATGCGGGTTTCTTTCGTAGATGGCCAAGTTCTTATGTGGCTAAAGGGAAATTCTTTTGACGATGGAATAGTGATTGGAGAATAAGAAGGAGGTCTATACAAGTTGAAAGGCCATCCAAAACAAGCTTTGGTTCATGACTCAGCAGAACCAAATGAACTTTGGCATAGAAGGCTTGCACATGTGCATTACAGAGCACTACCACATAAAATAAAAGGTGTTTAAGGTCTTCTAGAAATTAACGCAAAACATGAAGGGTTCTACAAAGGATGTGCGAAAGGAAATAACACAAAGAATACATTTCCAAGTAGCAAAATCAAAGAAAAAAGAATCTTGGAAATCATCCACTCCGATGTATGCAGACCAATGTCATCAAGCTCACTAAGTGGGTATGTGTACTATGTTTCTTTTATTGATGAATTTTCTAGGAAGACATGGATTTAATTCATGAAGAATAAATATGAAGTGTTTAGCAAGTTCAAAGAATTCAAAGCCTTGATCGAGAACTAAACTGAAAATAATATCAATACTTTTCGATCAGATAATGGCATAGAATTCACTTCAAATGAGTTCAAGGAACTATGTAAAGACTCAGGGATTAAGAGGGATTTGTCAACCCCTTATAATCCAAAACATAATGGGATTGCAAAAAGGAAGAATATAACTATCATGGAAGCTGCAAGAGCAATGCTTCATGATAAAGATCTTCCTATGCATATTTGGGCAAAAGCAGCCAAGACAATAGTGTATGTACAGAACTGTACTCCACACAGAGTACTCAAGACCAAGACTCTTGAAGAAGTCTTCTCCAACAAGAAACTAGAAGCCATCCATCTCAAAATATTTGGTTGTCTATTGTACATACACATTCCAAAAGAGAAGAGGACAAAATTAGATCCTTTAGGAAAGAAGGGTATATTTGTGGGATACTCTGAATGCTTGAAGGCTTGCAGAATATACTTCCTAGGGTTCAAGAAGATTGACATCAGCAGGGATGTAAAATTTTATGAATATTCAACCTACATCAAATCCAAAACTAAATCTGATGAAGAACCTAAAGAAGCAGAAGCTCCCAGAATTCATGATACAATCATGAACAAAGAAACTCAAGAAAAAGATCTAGAATTTGAATAATGACAAAGACCTGTAGATCCACCACAGGAGAAGAATCCTCACAAGAGTAAACGTACTTGGGTACGAGAGATTATCCAAGGTCTAGAAATGTATGGGGTTCCAAAAGAGAATATCAGAGAAAGGAAGAGGACCAGATCCTGTTCCAGTTATGTAGCTTTACTATGTGATTTTATTGATAAAGGACCTTCCAAATATGAAGAAGCGACAGAACTAAAAGAATGGAAGGATGCAATGATCGAAGAGTATCAATCGATCATGAAGAATGATGTTTGGGATGTTGTCCCAAGACTAGAAGGGAAGTCAGTTGTAACTTCCAAATGGATCTACAAGATCAAGAATGCTGCAGATGGTAGCATAGAAAAATATAAAGCAATATTTGTTTCTCATGGTTTCTCTTAGGAAGAAGGAATAGACTATGAAGAAACCTTTGCACTTGTAGCCATATACACTTCCATCAGATCGGTACTTTCTCTAGCTGCAGTGATGGAATGGAAGATACACCAAATGGATGTTAAGACCACTTTCCTAAATGGTGTATTCGAAGAGGAAGTGTATGTGGAGAAACCACTTAGTTTTGAGACACACGACAGAGAGTCTCATGTGTGTATACTGAAGAAAGCCCTATATGGTTTGAAACAGGCACCCAGGACATGATGCGGCAGAATTAACAAATTTCTATCTAGTTTGGGATTTACCAAGTGTAAAGCGGATTCCAAACTTTACTACAATGTTGAATATGGCAACCCAGTGATACTCCTACTATATGTAGATGATTTGTTTGTTACAGGTATGGATGGGTTGATTGTTGATAGGAAGAGAAAGCTTGCTGTTGAGTTAGAAATGAAGGACTTGGGTATGATGCATTATTTTCTAGTTATGGAGGTGTGGCAAACTCTGGATGGAGTCTTCCTTGGACAAGGGAAGTAAGCAGTAGAGATCATGAAGAGATTTGGGATGATGGACTGCAAGGCATTAACCACACCTATGGCATCAAACCTGAAGCTATTGAGTGATTCTTCATCAAATATAGTTGATGCCATGATGTATCGTCAGATGATTGGGTCCTTGATGTATCTGATGAACACAAGACTAGATATTTGCTTTGTTGTGCACACCTTGAGCCAATATCTAATAGATCTGAGACATGTTCAATTGACTACTGCAAAGCATATTCTGAGGTACCTAAAGGGTATGGCTGATTATGGGCTCAAGTATAATACTGATCAAAGGATTAAACTGGAGGGTTATGTTGATTCAGATTGGGTAGTTAGTGCCATTGATAGGAAGAGTACTTTAGGGTGTTGCTTCAGTATGGGAGCAGGTGTGATCTCATGGTTTAGCAAGAAGAAATCCTGTGTGGCACTGAGTATAGCTGAAGCAGAGTATGTCACAACTTTTTTAGCTAGTTGTGAGGCAGTATGGCTAAGGAAGCTACTATCTGATTTATTTGATCTCCAGTTAGATGCTACTTTTATATACTGTGACAACCAAATTTGTGTAACGTTGTCATAGAATCCACTATTCCATGACAAGTAGAAGCATATCAAGATCAAGTATCACTATATCAGTGATATGGTGCAGAGAGGAGCAGTGAAGCTCCAGTATGTTGCGATGGACAAATAGATAGATGATGTGTTTACTAAGCCATTGGCTAGGGTGAAGTTTGAGTACTTCAGGGAGAATCTTGGTGTTCTCCAGATAGAAATTCTTCCCAAGAGGAAGTGAGTGACATGTTCGTTCTGAGCCCTTCTGACATGGTGAGAGGATTGGTTCCTTCCATGGTCAGATGTAAGTGTTGTGCCATTATGACATGGTGAGAGGATTAGTTCCTTCCATGGTCAGATATAAGTTCCATACCCTTCTGACATGGTGAGAGGATTGGTTTTTTCAATTGTCAGGTGTATGTGATGATTCCACATCCAGCATGAAAAAGGGTTGGCTCTGGGAACACATCTCTAGTATGAAAAAGGAATAGCTCTATGTGGATGCCACATCCGGCATCAAAAAGGGTTGGCTCTGTGAAGAAACATATAGTATGAAAAAGGACTAGCTATGTGTAGATGCCACATCTAGTATGAAAAAGGACTGGCTCTATGAAGACTCATCTAGTATGAAAAAGGACTAGCTCTGAGTGTGTCCCACATCCAATATGAAAAAGGGCTGGCTCTATGAAGACTCATATAGTATGAAAAATGACTAGCTCTAAGTGTGTACCACATCTAGTATGAAAAAGGACTAGCTCTGTTTGTGTTCCACATCTAGTATGAAAAAAGACTAGCTCTGTGAAGACTCATCCAGTATGAAAAAGGACTGGCTCTGTGTGTTCCACATCTAGTATGAAAAAGGACTAGCTCTGTGATGATACATCCAGTATGAAAAAGCACTGGCTCTGTAGATATACATCCATCATGAAAAAGGGTTGGCTCTGCAAAGATTCCTCTAACGAGAAGAATCAAGAGATAGCACCCATGATGATGACCCATTGATGATCCAGATTGAGTGATGATGATCCAATAGTGATGATATGGATCAAGTGATGATCCATATGCAGTGATGATGTCCAGTGATGATCCATATCGAGTGATGATCCAGATCCAGTGATGATGTCCAGTGATGATCCAAATAAAGTGATGACCCAGATCCGATGATGAAGATGACTTGAAGATGAAGAATAATTGAAGATGATGAGAACTTGATGATGATCCAAAAGATACAGGGAAGAAGACTTGTGCTGATAATTGTGTCGAAATAGTACCTTCCTAGTTAAGAGGGAGTGTTGATGTATATGTAACTTCAAAATGTATTTCACTTGTAATTCTTATATATTGTAACCCAATGTTTATTCTGGGATGTACTTGAGTCATTTCATTCCCATATGTTCCTATCGGGAAAATCTATATTGTACACAAGTCATGTCAAGTCATTGTGGGTAACCCTCCTATTGTCTAAGGGTTAAAGTCCCCATAGTTCCGGGGCACTAGGGTTATTAGATAGAAAGAAGGTTACTGTTGTTCGGAGATCACTTACTGTTTTGGGTTCTACTTTTGGTGACGATTCTATCTTTGAGGAAGTTGCGGGGTTTCCATCATTTATGGTTTCCCCAAGGATAAACACTGTGTTCATGATGTCTTGTCTTTGATTGTTGTACTTGTTATTCTCTTAGTTAAATATCCTAATGTATTGCTGGATTAATGATGAAATTATAACAGGGTTTAGTGAGCAATTTGCAAGTTAAGAGTGGGAACTAGAAACACATGATCACCAATACTTTCATGCACCAACTAGGATTGCATGAACACCAATTTGCATGCTCCAAATAGGGTTGACAAGGTATGATATGGAACTAGTGTTTAGTGAGCAATTTTCAAGTTAGGAGAGGGAACTAGAAACACATGATCACCAATATTTCCATGCACCAACTAGGATTTCATGAACACCAATTTGCATGCTCCAACTAGGGTTGACAAGGTATGAGATGGAACTAGGGTTTAGTGATAAATCATGCAAGTTAGGAGAGGAAAATAGAAACACATGATCACCAATACTTGCATGTACCAACTAGGCTTTCATGAACTCCAATTTGCATGCTCCAACTAGGGTTTCCAAGGTATGATATGGAACTAGGGTTGACAAGGTATCAGATGGAACGAGGGTTTAGCAAGAAATTTGCAAGTTAGGAGAACTCACTAGAAACACATGGCCATGTACAAATCGAAAACCAACTAGGCTTTCATGAACACCACTTTGCATTCTATCACTAGGGTTTACCTCAACAAATTTAAGGTTTGTAGGGTATGTTGTATGTTAGTATGGTATGATGTTAGTGTCATAGGGTATTGTAGGGTATGATATGGTATATATTACAAATTCATGCATGAATTAGTGTTATGGTATATTGTTAGTATGTTATGTTATTGTATGTTATTTTATATTAGTATGGTAAATGTATGATATCTTATGTATGATGTATGGTATTGTCTGATGCTATTGTATGTTAGTATGGTAAATGTAAGGTATGTTATTGTATTATGTTATGTTATATACATTTAATTACATTTCCATGTACAAATCGAAAACCAACTAGGCTTTCATGAACACCACTTTGCATGCTATCACTAGGGTTGATAAATAATGAGATGGACCTAGGGTTTACTTCAACCAATTTAGGGTTTGTAGGGTATGATATCGTATATATTACACATGTAGGAATGACTTAGTGCTATGTTATATTGTTATTATGTTATGTTATGGTATGTTAGTATGGTATGATGTTAGTGTCATAGGGTAATGTAGGGTATGTTATTGTGTGTTAGTATGGTATGATGTTAGTTTCATAGGGTATTGTAGGGTATGATATGGTATATTACACATGCATGAATGACTTAGTGTTATGATGTTAGTGTATGGTATATTACAATGGTATGTTACATTAGTATGGTATGATGTTAGTGCCATAGGGTATTGTACGATATGTTATTGTATGTTAGAATTGTATGTTGTTAGTATCATAGGGTATTGTAGGGTATGATATGGTATATATTACACATCCATGCATGACATAGTGTTATGATTGTCAGTGTATGTAATTTAGTTAGTGTATGGTATGGTTATCATGCTAAAAAGTTGAGGATAGCCATATTGTTAAAAAGTTGATGAGTTGTAAATTATTCCTTTAATTATTGGAAATTCATAAGTTAGCACACATGTGAACCACACATATCATGTTCCAAGATCAAGTCAACCAAATATGTTTAAATTTGAACCTTGCCTTATATTATATATGTATAGAAACAATGTTACAAAAATTATCATGCCACATGGCCATAATACAAAATAGTGGATAAAAAAGTACATCTCTGTTTATATGAACAAACAGTTAGATCTATGTATGCCCCCTATACATTTATTCTAGTTATCCCCCCTTTTGCTGCGACTGCCAATGTCTTCGGAGAAGTCTAGATTTCTTTTTTGACTGCTCATTGGTGATCCCCATCGCTGAACAAGAGGGATAGGTCGCATTAGTGGAGACTGTAGAAAAACCAAAATTTGTAAGTTAATTTACCAACCTTTTACAATTATATGTACATTTGTTCAAATTCCAAAACCAAAATAACATTTTTACTTATTGTACGTGAGTAAGTAATGGTGGGTCATGGTGCCTCACTAACAATGACCTTGATTGGATGCTCTTCAAGCACCACTTGCTCACTATCAAGCTACATAAAAAATATATATGCCAATGTCAACAAATATACATGTACCTTGGGGGGGAAGAGGTGGGTCACCAATTTGGGTCTCTTCAAGGACCAAATTAGAGAAAGTGATACACAAATGTACAAAGAAAGTGATACATAAACATACCTGCTGGATCATCAAAGGTGGGTCATCGATTTGGTGCTCTTCATGCACCGGTGCGTCACTAGGGGCCTACATAAAGTAACATATATGTCAACTTCAAATAAAATAGTGAATCAGAGACATATATACTACATGGAAAGAAAATGATGTTACCAAAGAAAGAGAAACATACATGTACCTGGATGGGGGGAAGAGGTGGGTTGAAAACAACCTCGCTTTGGTGCTCTTCGAGCACCGCTATCACAATAGGTTCCTGCATAAACTAACATATGTCAAAGCAATGCATAAACCTACAAAAATGTACAAAGAGAAAGCACCAAATCAGGGAAATCCATACATAAACGTACAATGAAAGTGATACATAAACTTACCTGTTGCCTTATCAGAGGAGGTATGTAAACAGTGGATGGATTAAATAGGAACAAGAGAAAAGGACTTCTACTTGTTCACATTCCTACATGCAAAAGGATAAAGATACCGTTAGACAATTTCAAAAAATAAAAAAAGTACATGTTGAATCATTAAAATCACAATTAAAAGAAAGTGATAAGAATATGCATATGCCTCAATAGAATACTGCATAAAATAAAATATGCCAAATTCAAATAATAAAAAGAATGTTAGACATATATACTACATGGATGAAAAATGATGTTTTCAAAGAAAGCGAAACATACATGTACCTGGCAGGAGGGAAGAGGTGGGTCGAAAACAACCTCGTGTTGGTGCTCTTCAAGCACCAATGGCTCAATGGTTCCTTGCATAACATAAGATATGTCAATGTCAGATAATAAAAAGAAAACAAGACATATACATGATGGACGAAAACCTGATTTTTCTAAAGAAAGCGAAACATAATTAAAAGCATATTTAAAATAATACCTATGGTTGGGAATCTACTTGTGCATGAGAGTGAATAGGATGAGATACAATGTACTCATACTGATCACCCTGCATAAAACATGTTGTATCAAAATTATGATGTACTGAATGTTACAATCTATTGTATAAATATGTAAATAAAGTTGACAACTTAACAAGTATAGTTCTTACCCCTATTGGTGAAGAACCAAACGCATATGCAATATTGACAGCCGCAACAATTTTCTCACATTCGATCGATGGACTATGTGACTCTAGTGTGCCATGGGACACCAGCTATATATTTGTTCACATAATTTGTTAGATAATTAAATAGAAATAAATTGCAAAACAACTGAAAATTTTGATATGAAACAAAATATAATATGAAAATAATGAGTTTTACTTACAAAGCAAAGTAATCCATCATCTCAAAAGTCTGAAGCAGGGCCATAGCATATGCCTCCACACAATGTGCAAGGGTGTGGAGTAACACGATGCTCTGAACACTTTGCAT
This sequence comes from Pseudotsuga menziesii, assembly GCA_001517045.1. Lineage (NCBI taxonomy): Eukaryota > Viridiplantae > Streptophyta > Pinopsida > Pinales > Pinaceae > Pseudotsuga > Pseudotsuga menziesii. Next base: position 1,302,776 of record LPNX010580182.1, on the reverse strand, counting down.
CTCTTGTGTGTCTATAGATGGGCCCGCCATAGAAGTGCCAGCCCCTTGGTCTACATTGCCTTGGACATTAGTCCCAAGCTGAAGCAATGTATCTACCAAGTCAACTAATTACTCCTATGTATCCTCGGGCACAAGAACCACAAGAGGATATAGTTGAGGGGGTTTTGCTATGCGTGGAGGGCATGGCACATGTTTATGATCCGTCGTGGCCTCTTCCCTATCTTGGGGCATCCCATGACCCCTGGAAGCATAAGTGATCGAAGTAGTTAACATGTTTCCCTAGGATGAATTCTACATACAACTTCCTAAGGAAATAAAATGGGATTTCCCTATTCCCATGTGGGTCTTCATCGAAGACCATATACCAATGATCCATCCAATTGGCCTTTATGTTTGATTCAACGTACCAGTCTATGGAAATGTGTGCTTGACTGGTGGGTGGAACCAATCGGGTGCTAGGGTCCAAGAATAATGAAAATAATTGGTCTTTTGTAATTTTAAGGGCTTTGATGTCTTTATAACTCAATGCATCGGAGTAGTATTGCCTCCTGGATTCTTTGTATGAGATAATGTTGTATAAATATCCTTGGGCTTCGGCAATTGTGTTTGTTATTGTGTCCAATGCATCGACTAAAGAATCTCTCAAATGATCCCCCCCTCTAATAGATGAGCTAAGGTGCCTCAATGATGCCAAATGCACAATAATATGAGTTTCAATCTTGTTCCCGCTCTGTGTTTGGGTTAGGTTGTGGGTTAGGTTGTGGTGGGTTTTCCACATTGTCTTGTGGGTTAGGTTATGGTGGGTTTTCCACATTGTATTGTTCATTTATGTTATCTATAAAAATTTAAAAAAAAATACATTGTTTTAGTTAATCATTCTTTGATCTCATTCAATTTTCTTTATTAAATTTGTTTAAAATAATTATAAAAACTATGAAATTATGGAAAACAATAAACAATTGAAGACTAAATAAAATGGACAAGACAATTTACCTTCCATTGGAGCCAATCCACCTCGAACTCGACCTCCAAAAGCTAAAACACGAATCGTCTCTGCGTTATTTTGCCCACGTGGTTTTTCACTCTCCCGATCCTCGACTGTGCAAATGATAGATTTGAGGCGTACGGCCTCTGTTTTGTTTTATTTTAGTTTTTCTATATTGCATATGTGATATATCGCACTTGTGATATATATCGCATATGTGATATTTAACATTTACAAAACGCATATGCGATATATCACATATGCAATATTTAACATTTAGAAAACATATATGCGATATATCGCATATGCAATACTTCCTTACAAACCTTAGCCTTGTGTTTGGGCTTAGGTTATTCCAAACATACCATCAATAACACATATGCCTTCTTGAATTGCACTTCGGAAGTGCGTTTCTAATTTCTTAAGTGGCACTAAAAAGTGGGACCAACTTTGTGTGAGCACCCATTTGTTAATTAAATAACTAGTAAAGAATCACGTACTAATCAAGCATACCAATAATACCTTTGAAACAAGTAGGGCACATACTCAGTATAGTGTTTACATACAAACACGTATTGTCAAAAATATTAAGTTTGGCCTAACAAGCACATTATTTACATATACATCTAGACAAAGTAGTTTCATAGTGTTTGAGAGGGTAGTAAAAAATGGATTGAAATTCTACATGAGAGGTAGATGGTTGTAGCCAAGCATAGAGGCTAGGAAAGCTAATAGAATGGTATCCTACTCAGAGAGTCTACAATGGCATGCAAATGGTAGGTCTAAAGGTTGAGACTACTAATTAAGATAAATGAAGATAAGGAAATGGTATATCTCAAGGAATAGAAAGGCTCTTAATATGTTAATTTATGTTAATTTAGCACTTTCGTTGCTATGTTGGTACCAAAGCCATTCTAGCTAATAGGTTTTTCCCCTAAATTTCCATTTGATGCTAAGCTTAATTTATTGACTTTTAAAGTAATTCTAATTAATTATATCTATGTTTGTAGCATTACCACAGTTGGAAACCTATGTAAAGTGGCTAAAACTTAGACCTAGGAACTTTTTATAATAAGTATCAGTAGTAAACAATGATATCTAGAAAGCCTGATATAAATTTGAGCTTATTTTGGGCAGAGTTCATGGATATTAGAGAAGCAAATCTATGTCTATTGGAATTCTACTGTAATGAACAGCAATAATGACCCTAAATATCCATGTTGTTGGGAACATACTGGTCTTGAAAATCATTTCCCAGCCCTATTTGACCTCCTAGTGGGTGATAATCAAGTTTTGGGAAGATGTATTGATGAGAATGGATCTAAACCTTGAAATATAGGGAAAATTAATGGGTGTAACACAATAATAGGTTTCAAAATACCATGTTTGGGTGAGATATGTGTAAAGAAAAATAGTATAAAAGTGTCATTGGGCATATTGTAGCAGCAAAGAACTATCTCTTGCCGTCGAATCAACAGTAGCACTTCAACATTATCATTTCTAGGAAGCTCACATGAGATATTATGTTGATTTTTTAGCACTGTAGGGTGAAGTTTTTAGAGGTGTTGACCCTACTAGCTTGTCTTCACTTTAATTGAGGGATAATCCACCTTTGTCTCATGTTTCAATATTTTTCTGCACCTTTCCCAGCATAATGAAGGTACAATCTGGCCAAGAAAAACTCAACAGTGAGGAAGTATGGCAACATTGATGTGTTATAAAGGATCCTCTATATATCACATCAGGCTTAAAAATGTTTATCCAATCCACATAATTCATCCTTAGAGGAATCCAGTTCCATTAACAAGGTATTTCAACTATGTCTACATAGGATTGAGGACACCATTGAAAGTATTCTTTCAGCAAACGATCATCCTTGGATGGTACTTTTCACTGAACGAAGTCTTTGTTTCTGTATTAATTGAGTATTTGATCGCTCCATTGGATATATAGAGACTGATATCTCTTAGAAGTTGTTTTTTCTGTTGCTATATGAATATTATTGGAGGGGTATCTTTCTTGAAGGTGACTTAGGGGAGACACAACATAATTATAGGTTTCATTCCAGTTTGGATAGGCCTTATCTTGGACACTTTTGTGGACAAGGTGAAACCTTTCATCTTATGGGATTTTGGAGGTTGGGGTTTTCTTCTACTTTTCATCATCCATGATTTCTTTATGGAGGATGTGGGTACAAGTGGAAGATATCGTGCTGTAATTTGAAATGCAAAAATAGTCCCTTATTTAAAATCTATATTTAAAATAAAAGAAAGAAAACATGACCCACCCACAAAGAAAATAGTGTGCCCTCTTATGATCCTTCAATTCAATGTCATTCACATGCATATAAGTTTTACTTGGGTGATTCAATGTTCAAACATTATGATGAATGAATAAAATTTAATTCATAGGCATATTTTCGACGACAAATGGCCATTTCCCATATATTTTCATGTACATATGGAATTCATAGCTATATGGAATTGTTAAAGTATTACGAAGGGGCTAGTTATCCTGATAAATCAAAATATTTAAGGTAATTCTTTAGATTAGGTAGAACAAATTTCACCTTAATGTATCGTAATCATCCTCATCAACTAAATGTATGTGTGTGCACATGCATAAATATTCAATACACAACTCAATCAAACAAGAGAAAACATAATTATACCTTGATTTGTGGATCTTCACACTATCTTCTTATGCTTTACCTTTCAAAACATCATTCAACATACTTCATATTTTGTCCTGTTACAATAGTTTCATGTTAGGACCCATCAAATAAATTTATGTTTGCTTATGAAAATAACAAAACCAATCTAAAGAAATACAATTCTATTACAATGTAGATTACAATACTATTCAACTATTCAAGTGAATTAATTATTAAGAATATATCACCTAATAAAACATGCATAACGAAAAACACTATGTATATAAGGCCATCGATCTCATCAAAACACCATTTCTTGCCTCTTAACTATGGAAATGTTTCTCAACGCCATGTGTAACAAGTTCCAATGGAGGAGTCAAATAGAAAAAGTGAAAATTATACACTAAAATTATAGAACTATATGTTTTTCAATGTATTCTTCCATACCATTCATTGAGGTCCTCTTTGTTTCGAGAATAATTTAATATTCTCTACTAAACAGGACCAACCGTTTGAAGGTGGAAGCTCTTATGGCCCCTACCCCCCCTTACATCACTCTCAACTCCACAAACCAAATGCATCTACTTACAAATAACAATTTATTTCACTATTTCACAATCCAAATAATAATGCATCTACTGCAAATTAATCCAGTTAATAGTTGAAAGGTGCTTTCATTAAATCATTCATTAAACAATTCATTTAGTCAATGGAAGAAAATAAAATGAGGAAACCATTCATTAAAGCATTCATTTAAACATTCTTTCATGAAACAGAGGAAAAAGCCATGAATTTTTTTTTTATTATACATAAGAATTACTCAAAATTTGTTTAGCCGCATCCTTTTTACTTTTATTCTCTTTAAATATTTAGTTAGATTCACGTTTTTCAGAATCTGATCCTCGGTCTCACTACTAGTCTGCTCGCAAGGATGAACTTCCAGTGAGGAGCGATGAATTTTTGCAATAATGTCAAAATATTTCATTAATATATTTATATTTTGATAAATACGAGTAATTCATTTAAAAAAAAATTATGAATATGTGTTTTTACATGCCATGGGCACATTAGCATGTTTAGCATTATCTTTTACAGGCCCAACCTATTCAGTGTTATCTACATCTACATGCTTTGTAGTTGAATTGTGTAGAATTAGAATTATTGTTCATCATCTGCAATGGTCTATAAAAAATAGTAGCACATTAATAAATTAATTACTAGGAATCGAAGCATGATCTTCGCTTGGTTGCTCATGTACATCCTCGACATGAACGGGATCATTACTTTCCTGCTAAAAAATGAATAAATAATTTATGTTAATTTATTTATAAGGAATAAATTGCATGAGCATTAATAAATTATCATTAAACTATACAGTTTTTACATACCCGCGCACCAAATGGATTAGCAGAATATTGTGCAGTATGCCCACACAAGCTTCTCCAGTTTTCAACAACAGTGTCAAAGCCCTGTTCGAATCCAAGCTTCATGTAGTCTGGACTTGGCAATTCTTTGAATTGGTAGGCCTTCATATTTGCATGATGTCATTGATTTTACATTTTTTTTCAGAACAAAAAGAAAATAGTTATATGTATGATATTTGGATGTGGATTCAAGTTTCGCGATACTTACATATCGGGCCGCCAAGTTCGAGTAACAACAAGACCCAAGCTTGTGTTGGCCAGATTTTTCAATTCTTGCCTTGGTGGCCTTAGATGTGTCTGAGATCCTAATCAATTTTTTAAATATGTTATTCGATGTACCAAATTTGATATAAAAACTAGTAATAATAAGGCTTACCACTACATTTTGGAATGTATTGCATACCTTACTGTTCCAGCTGGTGGTATGTTTCCTAATTTTCTCAGGCCCTTTTGTTTTCCATCTTCCACTAGGTTTTCCAATCCATAGATGGAATCATTGGAGGGAACTCATACCTACTATTAGTTTCTAGGTGAACCCTATATTGGTCTCGGACAATCTTCAGATGTTTTCGAGCCTTTTGGAGGATCTTTGATGTATTGAAGGTATCTTTTCTGAAAAAACCAACCAAGTGATTAGTCAGATCATCCTTTAAAGCTTTTGGTTGCTTGTTCCACATTATGTAGATGGTGGGCCTGAATATCTTCAAGGCCAAATCATTCATATGTTTATAAAATATATCATTTCGTACAATAAATTACGGCTATCATTAGTCAACATTAAAAAATATTATCGGTATATTAGACACAAATTATAAAAACTAAATTGAACAGTCTATAAATACCTGGAATCCTCTCTATCTTTATTGGAACTAGTTCTTCATTCACCAAAAATGTACACACTATTGAACCGGCACTAGTGACATGAGACAATCCCAGAAATGCATCCACATCTCTATCTAACCTTCCATCCAACCCTTCTTCTGCATCATCTGTTGTGGGTAGGGAAACATCGGTTGCACCCTCTGCTGCCCTCGGGGGTGTCACAGAGTATGTTTCCCACTATTCAGTGGAAAATATAGGAGCAGTATATGATGTATGTGGAGTGTGTTGGTCACTAGGACCAACATTGCCTTAACCACCACTGATAATCTCCATAGCATGCTGTAAATTAAAACCATTGTATTATAAGTTCAATAGCATATAAAATCAAATATTATAAATTTTTTATAAATGAATTTACATTATTATTTGAGAACTTGCTTCCAATTGTTTATGTTGTTGTAACAACAATTGAATATTGTTTTCGATCCCTTCTATTTGTGGAACTACCTATGTCGGAAGAATCAGTTCCGCGTTTTGTTCTTCCCTGGTATTTTGTAGCACCCTCAATCGGTCTGTAGACTATCTAATTTCACTATCTCTCATCAACCAGGAGACCTCATTTTGTAAATATTTTCGAGACATTGTTAAATAAACCGAATCCCTGTATGCAACTGAAATATATAAAAAATTGCTTAGTCTTGGAAGCAATAGTGTGCACAAACAATTATATTAACAAAAATTGTCTATCACGATTGAATCATAGTATTACATCTAGGATTATTTGACTCCTATATGAGGGTGTGGTCTGATCAACATATGGGGACTTACCTCGATCAACCACCTGCAAAAAAAATAGAGAATATTATCACAATGAACGAAATATGTAAAATCTAACAAATAGAGAACATAAATAAACACTATGCTACATGTTTTATATGTGTACATTTTTTAAGTATTTAAAATGTGGAATTAAATTTACATTGATTGGTTTCCTCGAGGCTTCAGTCATCTGATCAATAGTTGGGGACTTTCCCTCGTCAATCTGCAAAAAAGGTAGACAATATTATCATCATGAACGGAAACATAAAAAGAAAAAAATACATAAAAAAAATAAATATTGTCCTACATGATATACATGTTTATTATTTTAAATTATTTGAAATGGAGAATTACATTCATATTTTCTTGTTTCCTTGATGATGTAGTCAGTTGGCTTCCCTGATCAACACTCTGCATGAAAAATAAATAAGATTATATAAACGAACCGAATATACTAATGAAAATACATAACAACATATTTGTATGTCCATCCTAAATTTATTACATTGGCAATATCGATGTATACCTTATACCTTCACTCAGGTCGACAAACATATACAGAGAGGGAGGTGCCCCTAAGAGAACCCTACATAAAAAACATACTAAAATTTACGTAACAAAACTAGAAAAGTAGAAAATTACAATTATATGCTAATAAAAATTCCTATAGATGTTAAAATAATTAACAAAATGTTGGTTAAATTGTTGGATGCACCACAACCATACTAACCATGTGTATCTACACGATTCAAATTGTAATTAATAAGCATTTCTTCGCCAGCAACTATTGATTTAATTGCCCATACAAAGACACAGTTTCCTTCACACGACTTGAATATGCAGTTGGGTTGCTTAAGTGTAGACCTCAGTTGTGTACTATTTATAAACCGCACAATATTACCAGTTGTTTTTGGCTTTCCATCCAGGTACAATGTTGCTCCTTTATTTTGAGCTTTGTCTTTTAGTTTTATATAATTTGATGACAACCCATATCTATGCATACTTCGTTTATATTGGACCATGCGTATCCAATCACTCTAGTTGTAAGAGGGTCCAACCTACTCCATCAATTCTATAAATCTACCATAACCAACCTTTATTCCATCCATCCAAAACAACCCCGATCCATGCAATGACAATGGTGCAATTCTATATATCCTCTCATTCACACAAAAGTCAGTGTTTACTTGAGTAAGATATGTAGGAACCCATTATTTCATTAGCTATTTGTACCTTAAGAGCACGTCAATGTCTCCCAGTGTCTCATCATCATAGGAACATGACCCCCCTCCTTTGAGAAAAAATTTCATGCATTTATTGAATTTTCTTTTGATCTTTTGACATATAGTTGATCTAGTCTTTGTATACCTACTAGATGTCTCAATAGCCTTCCAAAAATACCCTTGCTGGAGGAAGATAGGTTTGACAGATACCTATTTGGTTGTATTTGCACCATGGTTAGAAAAAAAATTGGCAAAAACATATCAAAATACCAGCAAAAAAACTTGGAAAGAATTATAGGAAAAAAACTCGTGAAAGAAAAACCTTTTCAAGAATGAGTTTGGGTAATTGGTGTGCGCATTTGGTAGCCCTAAAAATTATAATGTGTGCCCCTCTTTTAGTTACATACAAGTCTCCATTCTCACTTATTGCTTGCATTTCCTTTTCCTAACATGTATTGGGTAGGCTCACAAAATATCATGTTATACATGGGCACTGTGATATGCTCACAAATATTTATATAATGTATTATAAATGTGCATTCCTAAAGGATTTGGCAATATACATGAATGGGCACTATGCTTGGTCACCAATGCTTTCTAGGGATGATTTTAAGAACCCCCCCTAGATTTATATGTATAAAAAATGGGCGAATCTCTCAGATATATAGGAAAATTTGAAGGTGATTTTATCAATAATATAATATGTTTATATAAAAATTTGGGCGAATCTTTCATTTTAGTCTACAATGTTGTAAAATCCCAATGAATCTTTCATTTTATTATATAATGTTGTAAAATATTGGTGAATCTTTCACTAAGTTATAAGATATTGTAAATTCTTGGTGAATATTTAACTTCATTAAAAAAAATTGTAAAAACTGGACAATCTTTCAATGATTTATAGAATATTGTCAAAATAGAGGAACAACAACATTAGTCAAATAACATGAATCAGATCATGATCAATAGAACATGTAGACTCATAAGTAACAACTAGAAGGTGTCAGTGAAACACAACTGCACTCACTAGATTCAGAGCAAGTGGGGACTCCACTTGTTATCTCGTCCCTTAATGGTCCCGTGGACATGTGGGAACCTGAATCTTAACAAACTAATAAACTGATAGAATCATACATTATGCTCGATCTTGGCCTCCACTAGTCAATTATGGTCATGGAGGCTAATACGAGTATGCATTGTAATTATGCCAATTGATTACTGCACTAGATGAATGTTGGTATTGTTACAATAAGTATTCTACTATCAATGCATAGAAACCTAGTGTATAGACTATTTTCTTCTTCGCTTAGCTATGTAGAGCTCATTTATTTTTTTGAATAACAATAAGTATTTGCAAAGAAACTTTACAATTAGCGTAAAAGAATCGAAAAATTGAAGATAATTAATTCATGCAACTAGAAGTTAATAAAATAATCTTTTCACAAACCCTAAAACCAACCTTGATTCAAGATACAAAAAATCATTAAATCAAGCATCGAATGAGAACTAGAAGCATTCAAAGGACTTAACACAATATTTAACCAAACTACACACAAATCTCAAAAATCGACAAAATGCTTCAAACAAAAGCAATAAACAAACCATAAAAAATTGTCAAGATATTCGTGCTAAACACCATCATGGTTTCATGTACTTAAATGAGCCCATTCTTGCTTAGCGAAAGTGTTGTCAAATTAGTTATTTATCATTTCATGTTAGGAAATTATGTATGTGAAGAGATAGCTCCTAGGCCTAGCTTTCTCAAATTCCAGCGTCATTTCCTATCACATGCAAGAACGAGACAATTTAAGAGATAAATATCAAACCATCAATCTTAAAATAAGCTGCATGAAGGTAATTTAGATCAAATCATCAATTCTACAATAAAAAAGTACAATTTAGAATCTATTTCTACCTAAAACACAACCTCAAACTCATATACATTGATCACTACTAACCAGCAAGGGTACATGGAACACCTAGACCAAAATAAGAATCGATAATTTTACTAGTATTAGGATTCATAACATGGTTCTCTTGAAAGTAAAATTTAGTCATTCAAGTCTATCCTTGAGTAGTATTTTAGTCATACTCAAGCCTACCATTGAAATTCTTCTATTCAAATTTAAATTCGGATATTTTGTGTAGATCCCATTATAAATGACTCTCCCCTTGAGGATCACATCATCATATTTCTTAGGTAAATCCAAAGTCGAAAACAAATACATCCAATTCTATCTCTAGTCTGTCCAAAATGATATCTTCACTGCAATTAATCCATCAATGATCCAATCGTCTAACAATACGTTGTGGCATCAACCAAATATGATGAATCTTCACACATTAGCTTCAAGTTAGATTCCATAGGTGTGGCTATCACCTTATAGTTCAACATTCTGAATCTCTTCAAAATATACACTGCATACTTTCCTGAACGAAGGTCAGTCAAGAAAACGCCTTTTGATTAATCCATCTCTAGCTCCTTTCTTGCTTCTTTAAATTCTTTCTTATTTTTAATTTTTATGATCTCCATCTCCCTCGATCGAGGTGAAGTGTGTGTTAACAGTGGCTCCACAAGGGGAGAACATGCTCTTGTGGGATGCTGAGATCCCAATGGTCTTCAATGATGTTTTTCTCTGAAAAGTCAATCATTCTTGTTAATATCGTATCCCTAAGGCTCGATAAGGCCTTTGATGCAAAAAATTTGACCTTAGGAGACACATGTTGGGATTGTGATTCATCCATAAGCTTGCCTAAATCTTGACAAATGCATACCCTTACTTTCCCTATAGATATACTTGTACTGACACACAAAAAAATCCCAGGCCTAATCCAGACTTTGACCTAAGATAAATGTGTCCCAACTCTGATTTTACTCTGTGAATCAATAAGATTCATGCATGCCCAATTTTCAGAATGACAAAAGAATCTAGCCTATGACAAAAAACAAGATAAACCAACCTCCCAAATTTGGGACTGCTCATGTGAATGCAGAACAATGTACTAAGAATGAAACGACTTGAAAAAATCATAAAATGTAAGATATAATTGAAATCAATGCAATGAAGAAAATTCATAGTAAAAATAAAAATTTGCCATTAGCGTACACCATTACCCAAAATAGACAGAACTCATCATTTTCTTTTTCTCTTCCTTTTTTCTTTTTTTCTTTTCTTCCTTTTGTGTCCCTTTAGGGTTGTTACTTAAAGTAATACTTTATTAATTGTGCATTAACTGGCAGATGTTTTTCTTCTCCATCGAGATTATTCAGATGAAAACTATTCTTCCCTGCTTTTTCACTTTATTTGGGAAGGGACCAACAAGAGGTTTTTGAATGTAAATTGTTTCCCTAGTTTCTCCCGTTTCATGTCCATTTTTTAGCATACTTGATATTGCATAAGTGATTTCAACGAAATTGGGCACAAATATTAGTAGGAAATTTATGCTCCCAAAGGACTAGATACCCTTCTTACCTTTGGGTAACTGAGTCTCTTTTAAAATTGCACTCTTGCTAGATCTATTTTTACCTTGTCTTTTGGACACTAGATGCCCCAATAATTTTCCTTTGACTTCCCCAAAAATAGATATCTTGGGATTAATTGAGATTCCAAAGGATGTATGTCTATCAAATATCTTCCATAGGTGCATGAAATGGTCTCCCCTACACTTGGAATAAACTGTCAAATCATCTTGGTAAACCATGATAAATTTATTAAGGAAATCAAAGAAACCATATGGCTCTTTGGAATCTAGTCCCAGCATTTAACAATTCAAAAGGCACACATACATGGGAATACATTCCACAAGGATGGTGAATGTTGTCTTGTATCGGTCATTTTCATCAACCGGCACCTGGTTGTAGCCTAAGAATCCATCCAACATGGATATCATTCCAGCACATGTAACTGTAACACATATTCCATGATTGGCAAAAGATAGTTATATTTCGAGGATGCAAGGTTCAAATTTCAAAATATTGCAAATTCTAATTTCGGCGTTCTTATGGACTGGTACAACATTGGATGCCCAGTATCAATAATAAGGAGGAGTCATGATTTCTACTTTGAACAACTTCTGCAACTCTTTTTGTATGATGGGATGCAACTTGGGATTCATGTGCCTTTGTGTCTTCCTAAAAGGTTTGGCTTGTTCTTTCAAATGATTTTTATGCTTGATAACCTCGGTATTATAGGTTTTTACCTCATCATATGACCATGCAAAAACATCTTTATAATCACAGATAAAATCCTCAATATTTTTCCATTTTAGAGTGCATACTTGAGCAATCTTCACTGGTCTTGGACTTTCCTTAGAACCCATATTGAGTTCAATGATCTACTCATCCTTATCAGTGACCTTTGAGCCTTTAAAAGCAACATAATCATCAAGAATTTTTTCCAAAGGTACCAAACATCTAGGGATTTTATGACTTTTCATTTGTACCATTTGTTGCTCTGGGTCAGTGTTTTCTTATCCCTAATCAATCTAGTGAGAGACAGTTGCATTTAGACTATTCAAAAAATTCACAATGCCTATCATCTTCAAATAGATGCTAGTTTTTGAAGTTGTCAAGAATGGATGGTCGAAACCTGACCTCCACATGGTACTTTCAAAAGGACTATGTTGTGCATGGTTAAAATCCCACATTTTAACCTATCATAACATCTACTTGTTGATTAATTATTTTCATTTTGTGAGATATAAACTATACCAAAAGCATCAAATGCCTTGCTCTCATACCATACATGATACAACATGTCAATATTTATTTAAGTGAGAATATTTTGTTTCACACTCATTCTATACTTGACTCACAATCAAGTCTGAAATTCTAAATCTCTTTTGGATTTTTAATGTTTTAATATTGACATCCTTTACTTGTTTCAAACCCAAAAGCAAGGCCTCATATTAAGTCACATTGTTAGCTGCATCAAATTTTAAGCAAAATGAATATCGAAAGGAGTTATAACTGGTGAAACAAAAATTACCCCAGTACCTGCACCAAATTGGGAACATGCACCATCAAAATACATGGTCTTGAATCCCTCACGCATGTTTTTAACTATTACAATAGCCTCTTTCATTGGTGGCTTATCAAAAACCAAGATCATATAAGTTCCCAATCAGGTTCTATGTATAGGGGCTCATTATTAGGCTACTTTGGGTCCTCCACGTTATGCAACAATTATTGTTCTCTGAGTAAATTAACCACATAACCATCTCCAACTAGAATACTAGCCTGATAGAAATAAGCTGTGAGTGCGGATAAGCTGCCACTTGTTTCTTTATTGGTTGAAGCTGCTCATCCATTGTTTGTGGCCTCTTTCTAAGTTGATTTCTCTTTTTGAGATATATCTCTTGTAGTTCAATTACTTTTTCAGGTATAATATCACAAATATACTCCTCAGGAGGTACAAGGATGCCATCTTCAACAAGTTCAGAGCACTGCTGAAAAAAATAGCAATGTATGTATTTGTAATTTTAGTGATATTCCTCTAGTTGTATGCTATGTTATTGTGACTTTGTCAATAACATTTCTTTGAACTCTAGTTCGAATATTAACAAACTGCCACTTGCACCATGCAAAATACAGCTCATTCTGCAAGCTCTTTTGAAGGTGCTAGGAAAAGGGGATAATTGTATGGGAAGGATATGGTAAATCTTACAATTTGTAGATGTATCCTTGTTCGCATATGTCATGGAAATTGTATTGTATTATCCTGTTTTTGGCCATGGTTACTTCTCACGAGCTTGTATACAGAGCCTAGAATACATCTGCCACCCTTTGCTTTACAATCATTTTGAGCAGTTATCAACTGCACGTAGTATATTGCATTAGAAAAACACATCAAAAGTAATTCAATCCTTTCAATATTTTTATGTGCAAAGAGGAATTAACCTTGTATAATTTTTAAGGTCTGCAGGGTGTCCTAGTTCATCCCTAGGTATATTGAAATTAAAGTACATTATTGTTATACTTAGGAATTCTTTGGATTCACTTCATTATTTAAATAAGCCCATCAAATATCTTGTTGTATGTGGTAAATAAGGATATCATAAATATGCTTTACTATCTAAAATGACAATGCTGTTTTTATTCTTACCTAATAGCATTTATCGGCTACCATCCATGACATGTTAATAATAGAATTCTAACTACATAATTACCAATGAATTTTTTTAAACCCAAAAGGTTTCATAAGATTGGCTCCTACATAAGGAATAATACCCTTTCTGTTATTGTATCCCTTCGACGAGCCAATTTTGTAGGATTCCAAGCCTTACTATTGGGTTGTACATGATGTAATAACCTCATTTGTAATTATGTATAAATAAATCAACCAGCAAGCATAACTTGTTCATCATATCAAATATTAGTCATATGACACTTAACAACATTACAAAGAAACTACAACCCTCCAGCATATTTTGAAGCAATCACTGGGATCATGAAGAAACCACAACCCTCCACGATAGCCTTAGCAATATGAGGTTTGTTGCTTTATCATATAACTCACTCAATAATAACAGCATGGTGAAAAAACCCAGATCGGATTTTGGGGACAAAATGGGACATGCTTGTCACACCACTCGTTGGCATTCATGGCCATCACTTGGTGGTAGAAAGTGGCACAAGCCACATGCAAGCAAAGTATGCAAGGGAGGAAAACGTTATCAGTTTTTTGGGATGATACTAGTTATAATGTTCCATCTGAATACACCACTCATCACAGAAGCTTGGCACATGAAGGTTTTGGATGAAAATTCAATGGAGTAAATTCAAGAAGGGAATGGGAAACTCAGGGCAGAACACAATGCCAAGATAGACCCTCTAGGGTGGAGCCACTTTTTAAATCTTATAAATTTGTTAAACAACAAATATATGAATAAATCTTGGCTAATAAATCAAAGAATATTCCATTTAGTGCCACTAAAATGTAATGAATGAAACATTAAGTCTTGAGAAAAATGAACGTCCATATGAAAATGATACAATGCACAAAATACAAAAATCTTTTGTAAATATGTTCAGTAGCACTTTATGGATAATCCACTGCAAAAAATCATGAGACATTGCATTCATTAGTGGACAATGTGATAATTAAAACAACATTATTTATCATGACCAAAATTGAATGTAATGAACTACTATTGAGTCAAGGTTCTTACCATTTGAAAAGTGATATTGTATTGTAAAGTTAGTAATAAACCCAGAAGAAACTTTCATCTTTGATCTATTCATAGTAAGCTTCCTTGAAGCTCGATATTGTTGTGATAGAATATCACATGTTCCTATCAAATGCATAAGACTGAAACCAAAGAAAGAACACTCTTTAGATCTGTCTGAACTAATAAGCGATGATATTAGTGAAGGTTGGTTAGAAATAATGCAAAGGCCGAGTATGCTTTCTAGATGTGCATTCAAATAATAATTGCTAACTTTTGGATGAAATAAATCTCTGGAGTGTAGATCATTTTGAAGATCCATATCATTTTCATTTTCTTTAGGATGAATTCCATTCTATGTGGATATTTTTTAAGGGAGTAGGGAAAAACATATAACTCAAAAATTATCTTTCATGGAAGTGAAATAGTTTTTTCTGACCAATGGGACAAAACTCATATAAAGTGATAACTTTTCAAGGATTTAATTGATAGCAATGAAGAGACCTAAAAGACTGTACAACATTGACAAACTCAGTAAATTATAAAATTTACTATTGGTTCCAAGCACTATCACTATAACCATCAAGTCTTTACCTCCTCCCTGGATGATTGCAGCGTGAAATCCCCTTGAAAAATAAATTTCAAACCATAATATCAGAATGGAAGGGATGCAAATACTATTTTTTCAAGTTAAGTACAAGCTCTCCACTACAGTCCTAACATAATGTGAAGGCCATAGCAATTTTTGTGCTTTGTATGCCATGTTGCATTCTACGGACATTCAACTTCCAATTCACCACAAGCCAAGTAGTGCTTTCCTTACCATGTGAAACCTTTACTGGGACATTATCAATGTCCTCTCTTCGCATTATCATCAAATAATTTGTCAAACTATCCATAATTATGATAGAAATTATATCAATCATAATATATTATAGTGCATATTCAGTATTAAAATTACAAGATCAAAGCTACCCAATTATTTTAACTAACTATAACAATCTACATATTTATAAAAAATTATTTAACACATTAATATTTATGAGAGCACATATTCTGAATGATGCCACAGTTTTATGGGAAATTTAATCACATGATTCATGTGTACTTTAATAACTACTATAAATTTTGCTATGATTCAGTATTACAAAAATGCAAAGTAGCCAGTCAAAGCCTTTGAACCTCTATGAGTAACAGAAGACAAAAAGAAATGTTTCTATTAACAAGAAAGATACGATTGAGGTAAATAAAGATTTATAACATTTTGAACAATGACATACTCTTAATACTTATTTATTAAGAAAAATTCCTTACTTCTTTGCATGAGGTCATCACCAGAATAGAGATGAATAACATCCAAGCCAACTTCCTCAAGCCTCACACTGTTAATTTTATTAATAATGTTGTTTGTTCTAGTTTACCCAAGCTTGGTCACTCGAATCCGAATAATTACAAAACCATCATAAGGGCATGCATTCTCCAAGCTATGCACTACAGTTCTTCATTTATGGATTTCACACAAACTTGAAAGGAGGTGCCTAAGTGGCCAGGGCCAAAGGACATGCAAATTTTTGCTTGGAGTACGAGACTACAAACCATATTTCCACACACAAAGCCATTAGTGGGTAGTGAGGAGGTGAACAAATAGTATATATCAAAAGGGGGTGTGTTTCTAATTCTATAAGGAAGCAATGTTATAGTCCTTATGATGGTATTTTAAAGGAGGTGTGCTCCCAGATCTGTGTAGCCTAAGTACCCATTGTGAAAAAGGGATTTCAATCCATTGGTCATAGATTCAAAACAATTGATATAAGTGCATTCTTGTTGTTGTTGTTGTTTTTGTACACATATTCATTTAATAGAACAATATACCATCTTTCTTACTTCTATAAACCTAATAAACTTACCTAAGGCCTTACCAATTTTCTCTATGACCTCATCTTCCCATAAGCAAAAGGATAAACTGGGGACTGTCAACTAGAGAAACATGGAAGATGGGTTTAATTATGGGAACCAAGTTTCCAAGAAGAACCATCCCCACCCCAAGTCGAGAACCCTTCTTCCAATACTTTCTTCATATCTTCAACTTCATTGTAACGAACTATGAAAATCCTTGAAACGTGGAATCTTACCAATAAATACTTTCTTCACTTATCCAGCTCATGAAAGGATCACAGTTTGTCCAATATCCGTAAAAAAAATAGATCAAGGCCTCATCTTTGAAGGCTTTAATGTTATTACAAACATATTTTGATGATACTTTCTGAACCTAGATAGATGCTAATATCTCCATTATGAATCTTCCGGCATGAGACAAATTTTGGGGTTGAGAACCATTGAGTCATTGATAGATCTAACCACATATTTAAATTATATCACTTAAAGAAGAGAAGCACCTTTAATTGAAGAACCTATATTAATACCATTCAAATATGGAACATTGGATGGATACTTTGCAGCCGACTCCCCTCTGGAAAAGGAGGGAATCTAACAGCCATAATTTTCCTCCAAAGCAGCATATCCTTAATGCAAGAAGGAAGAACCTAAGGCTAAGGAGGGCACCTTGATCACCACAGACATTGATCGCCTGTGGGCCATGCACAACTTTCTCATCGGCATACAGAAGACAGTGACTGATATCTATTAAGAAAAGCGTAAGCATATTTATTATTCCAAGTGATGAGTAAATTGCTCTCCAAGGGATCTATCTTTTTTTTATAGTAATGAAATATATTCTCAATATTGACTTGTAGCTGTTATCTATGTGATGTTGCAAACTATCTCACTTTAGTGGCATATCCTTCTATTGGGATTCCATTCAACATTAATACCCCTCCTCTTCAATCGATAAAAATAATAAATTCCTCAATAACTTTCCCAACATAATGGTAGAGCCACAATGTAGGTACAATTAAATGTTAAATTTTTATATGCTTAGCTAATACATAACTATATCATTTCATTTTTCATAACAAAAGCATATAAATAGGATCACTGAAAGAAACAACATCACAAAAACAACACAGATTTATCCTGGGAAAACCCTAAAGGGGAAAACCCAGCAAAAGCTTCCTCAATATAGATTGCCAAAAAGGTAAAAGATAAAACTAGTAAGGAGATCAAAGCTTGATCCTCCTCCTTCTCCATCTACTTCTCTCTCCTCCACTAATGCGCTACACAAGTAAGAGTTTGTGCTCCAAATGAGGAGCGCTACACCTCTATTTATATTCATCTGTTCACTTAAGTTAACTCATCTGACATGTAGGCTTGAGTTAAGTCATGTACGCTTGAGTTACACATGTAGGCTCAAGTAACCACACTAGGGTGCTAATGACCCACCTTTACAATTAGAGGGGACTACCTCATGACTCTTATTAGTTCTTCCGATTAGGAGCATCGGGGTACAAAGTAATACAAGTGGTTCTCCCAGTAGGACCATGGGAGACCACACAAAGATACATATAGAATATTCTTCGAAGTTACAATATTTCAACACTCCCCCTTAATGAGAAGGGTATTATACAACAACATCAACAACAACAATAGTAGGAGAGAGATAGAGGACATCATCATCTTCATCAGGGTAACACATCTATAAATCATTGGAAGATTTTCGACATTATGTATTCTTGATCTTCAATATTCAGGATTCATCATCATTAATATTTTGACTGCTTCGATCAGCAACATCTTCAGCATTTTTACCTTTTGATTAGCAACATCTTCTTCAACACTTTGAACTTTTGATCAACAACATCTTCTTTAGCACTTTGACCTTTTGATCAGCAACATCTTCTTCAACACTTAGACCTTTCGATCAACAACATCATCTTCACCACTTTGACATTTTGATTAGCAACATCTTCTTCGACACTTTGACCTTTCGATCAGCAACATATTCTTCAGCACTTTGACCTTTCTATCAACAACATCTTCTTCAACACTTTGACCTTTCGATCAGCAACATCACCTTCAGCACTTTGACCTTTCGATCAGCAACATATTTTTCAACACTTTGACCTTTTGATCAGCAACATCTTCTTCAGAACTTTGACCTTTCGATCAGCAACTTCTTCAGCACTTTGATATTTCGATCAGCAACATCATCTTCAGCAACATCATCATCGAAACATCATCATCATCAAACTCTGATCTTTCAATCAGAAACCTCATCATCATCAGCAACAACCTGCAAATCACAATACAAAGACAAAGAAGTCTTTGGATCTCTTTTAGAATTACAGTCTAGGGATGATACAATCCTACCATGTTGTTGAGTACCGAAGTCACAAGATCCATTCTGAACTGAAGTTCAAGAATGATACAAGCCTACCACCATCTTGATGACCGAAGTCACCAGATCCATTCTAGACATATGTCTTGGGATGATACAATCACCGGATCCATTATGAACCGAGGTTCATGGATGATAAAATCCTACCACATTCTCAATGACTAAAGTCATCGGATCCATTCTAGGCATAATTCTTGGGATGATACAATCACCAGATCCATTCTGAACCAAGGTTCATGGATGATACAATCCTACCACATTCTCAATGACCAAACTCACCGGATCCATTCTAGACATAATTCTGAGGATGATACAATCATCGGATCGATTCTGAACTGAGGTTCATAAATGATACAATCTTACCACATTCTCGATGCCTGAAGTCACTGGATCCATTCTAGACATAAGTCCCGAGATGATACAATCACCGGATCCATTTAGGGAAAGTGCCTAGGGATGATACAATCCCACTGCAACATCACTACTCCTCCTTTTGAGGAAGGTCTTTCCGAACCACACCAAGCTTATCTAGAAAGTGTTTGAACTTTACTTGACATAGAGGATTTTCCAGTACATCGACAACTTGTTCATTGGTACTCACATACTGGAGCTTTATGGCTCCCTTCTGCATCATATATCAAATGTAGAAATACCTGATTTCTATGTGCTTCAATCTATCATGGAATACTATGTTCTCTTTCATGTTTATACAACTTTGATTGTCACATAGAATCACGGTAGTATCCAATTCTAGGTGGAATAATCTGGACATCAACTTCCGAAGCCATATGGCTTCACAACTAGCAGAGCAAGCTGCTATGTATTCTGCTTCGGCTGTGCTTATAGTAACACAGGACTGTTTTCTGCTAAACCATGAAATCATAGAAGATCCCAAACTATAACATCCACCTGATGTTCCTTTTCTATCTGAGATACTTCCAGCCCAATATGCATCTGTATATCCATACAATCTATACTCATGGCTACCATCATAGTATAGGCCAAAATCTATAGTCCCTTTTAGATATCTCATCACATGTTTTGCAGCTACCCAATGAACCCTTCTACGTTGAAATAGATATTGACTTAAGGTGTTCATAGCAAAACAAATGTCTGGTCTGGTATTTGTTAAGTACATCAATGACCCAATGATCTATTTGTAATGAGTTACATCCACTAAATCTGATGAGTCATTGGATAATAGCTTCAGGTTGGAATCCATGGGAGTAGCCATGGCTTTGCATTTCAACATATTGAATCTTTTCAATATCTGTACTGCATACTTTCCCTTGTTGAGAAAGATTCCTTCTAAACTTTTCCATGCTTCCAGGCCTAGGAAATAATGCATTAACCCAAGGTCGTTCATCTCGAATTCTTCTGCTATGTTCTTCTAGCTTTCCATAATTTGTTTCTCATTCCCTGTCAAGAATAAGTCATCCACATATAGCAGTAGGATGACCGGTTCATCTTCTACAATATTGAGGTAAAGGTTGGGATCAACTTTACTCTTGGTCAAGCCCATGTTTGATAGGAAAATATCTATCCTTCCATACCAAGCTCGAGGAGCATGTTTTAGGCCATACAGGGCCTTCTTCAACTTGCATACGTAAGTATGTCTATCTTCAAATTCAAGCCCTTGTGGCCACTCTATGTATACTTTTTCTTCAATCACACCATTCAGGAAGGATGTCATTACATCCATCTGGTATAATTCCCACTTCATCATCGATGCAAGTGCCATGATAGCTCTAATCGAAGTATACCGTGCTACTGGGGCAAATGTCTCTTCATAATCAATTCCCTCTTTCTGAGAGAATCCTCTCGCCACAAATATTGCTTTATATTTCTCAATACTTCCATCATCTGCATGCTTTATTTTGTATATCCATTTGGAGGATACTATACTCTTTCCTTCTGGTTTGGGAACTATATCACATACATCATTCTTCATTATTGACTGGTATTCATCAGTCATTGCTTCTACCCATTCCTTCTTTTTTATAGCTTCTTCGTATTTTGTAGGTTCTTGATCCATGATATCACACATCAAGGCTACATAGTTGGTAAAAGTATTAGGTTTCTTCCTTTCCCTTATGGAGCCTTCAAGAGCTCCATATATTTATGCCTCTTGTATAATTTCTCTTGTCCAAGTAGGCTTCTCTTTCTTGATATCTCCATAATAGGAGGTTCTTGAGGTTCTGATATGTCATGTTATTTGGGAGCTTCATCTTTAGGGAGACACGTATTTTCTTTAATTTTGGGAGGTGTCTCTTCTTCATTCACTTCTTCATGTTGGAACCTCCTGGATCTATCAAGGGTTGCCTCTTCATCGAATGTCACATCTCGATTGATTTCCATGTGATGGAATCCAGGAATGTAAATTCTGAATGCTTTGGATACTTTATAATATTCAACAAATATCCCTTTCTTTCCAAAAGGGTATAACTTGGTTCTTTTCTCTTTTGGTATATTAATATATAGTAGACAACCAAATATATTCTGGTGATCTACCTCAGGCTTCTTTCCTGTGAACATCTCTTTTGGAGTCTTGAACCCAATAGCACTATGAGATATTCTATTCTATACATATACAGTAGTTATTGTTGCTTCTTCCGATAGATGCATTGGAAGATCTTGATCATATATCATTGTTTTTACTGCCTCCATGATGGTTCTGTTCTTTCTTTCTGCAGCCCCATTCTGTTGAGGATTGTAGGGAGTAGTTAGTTCCCTCTTGATTCTGGCATCTTTGCAAAAGGCCTCAAACTCTTTTGAGGTATATTCTCCTCCATTGTCTGAATGAAGTGTCTTTATTTTCTTGTCTGACAGATTATCTATCAAGGCTTTGAACTCCTTCAAATTTTCAAACACTTCACTCTTTGCTTTCAAGAAGTATGTCCAAGTCTTTCTTGAAAAATCATCAATAGTAAATGTGATATAATATTCAAAGCCACTTAAGGATGTGGAAGACATTGGAACACACAAATCTGAATGAATCAATTCCAACGTACCTTTTGTTTTAGTTTCACTTTTTGGAAATGGATTCTTGATGTTATTTCCTTTCGCACACCCTTTGCAAATTCCTTCATGCGTGATCTTCATATCTGGTAATCCCGTCACTACCTTATTTACATGAGGTATAGATTTGTAATTAATGTGGGAAATCCTTCTATGCCATAGCTCACTAGAGTTAGTGGACTCATGAACAAGGGCTGTTTCTAAGTGCCCCTTCAGTTTATACAAGCCTCCTTCTTCTTCACCAATGATGATTGCATCTTCAATATTCTTTCCTTCGGGCCACCTGAGTACTTTGCCATATATAAAGGCCACTCTGAATCCTTTCTTATCTAAAGCTGAGATAGAAAGTATGTTCTTCTTTAAATTGGGTACATACAATACATATTTCATCTTTAGAGGATTACATGAATCAAGTTTGTAGCTTGCTTCACCAACTCCTTTGATCGGATATTGATAGTCATCTCCTATGGATACTTTCTGAGGAGAGCTTCTATCTTCAATTTTGGACAGAGTTGTCTTTTTCCCCTTCATGTGCTATGAGGCACCACTATTGATAAGCCAGGTATCTTCTCTAGGTGTGACATCCCAAGAGAGTGTAGAGAATAGTACATACTCTTCTGCATCTTCTTCTCTTGTTTTCTTTCTTGGAGGTCCTTCTTCTTCTTCTTCTTCATCTTCATATTCTACTAGATGAGCATGATATCTGTTGTTGTTGTTGATCCTCCTCTGATACTCTTGCTTCTTTATAGGACAATTTTGGGCAATGTGTCCTATATTGTTACAATGAAAACATTGAAATTCAAAGTAGTCTCTACTTGGAGGAGTTTCTCTTACCCTTTGGATTCTTCTAGGAGGTTGCAGCTCCTTGAAATTTATTCTTTTGAATTTTTATCGACCTCTTCTTTTCTTGGTGTGAGTGGCTAGGTCTTGATCATCTTATTTCAATAAGGCTTCTCTATTTTCCACTCTTGTTTCTTCTTGAATACAGTCTTTTCCCATACCACTTCAAAATTCGTGCTTTCTTTTCTGGCACACATCATTTGCATGAAGGACTCCCAGGGTCTAGTGAGACCATTACGAGTAGTCATAACTAGTTCATCTTCATCAAGCTTGTCTCCAATAGCTTCTAGTTGCTCTTTGATCTGAGAGACCCTTGTGAAGTAATCTTGGATGGATTCTCCGTGACTCATCTTGGTGCTCTTTAGTTGAGCTCTTAGATTCATCTTGTTTTTAATGTTCCTTCCTTCATACATTCTGGATAGGGCATCAAACATTTCTTTTAGAGTCTTCTTGGAAGACACTTGAGAGTTCAAGTGATCTTTGATGGAGTCAGCAATAATCCTTTGTGCTCTAATCATATCCTTTCTGTGCTTCTCCTTGGCTTCAGCTTCTTCAAGTTCTGAAACTACTTCTTTGACATACTTATCAAGATCATTTTCTTGGAGAATGAGACCAATCCTATATTTCCATGCTCATAAATTTTCTATGCCTTCTAGCATGTCCTCAAGCTTAGTGCTTGGGGCCATCTTGTCAGAAAATCACAAAAATTTGAAATTTTGTGAAATGAGAAACTGACCTTACCAAGAGATGCACTTGAATGAGGTGAGTTGACTGGTGTGCTTGGAATTTGGAGATATCAATTCTTCACCTTTCAAATCAGACTTGCAAGATTCAGCTTCTGCAGTTTTCTGGGATAGCTGTCAAAATAGGGTTTGACTTTTCTAGAGACTCACACTTCCAAAAACTGTGATTCCAGGCTCAAAAGATGCTCTCTGGTAGGGCGCAACTTTCCATGCAATCAATTTTTTGAGACTCAGAAATTTTTCCCAAAAACCCTAATTTCTTCTAGGGAGAGAGAGAGAGCTATTTCACCTTGTGAAAGCTGTCCTGTTCAGGTTAGCTCTGATACCATGTTAAATTTTTATATGCTTAGCTAAGACATCAGTATATCATTTCATCTTTGATAACAAAAGCATATAAACAAGATCACTGAAAGAAAAATCATCACAAAAACAACACAGATTTATCCTGGGAAAACCTTAAAGGGAAAAAACCAGCAAAAGCTTGCTCAATATAGATGCCCAAAAAGGTAAAAGATAAAACTAGAAAGGAGATCAAAGCCTGATCCTCCTCCTTCTCTAGCTGCTTCTCTCTCTGCCACTAATGCGCTACACAAGTGATAGTTTGTGCTCCAAATGAGGAGCGCTACACCTCTATTTATATTCATATGTTCACTTAAGTTAACTCATCTGACATGTAGGCTCAAGTAACCACTCTAGGGTGCTAATGACCCACCTTTACAATTAGAGGGGACTACCTCATGACTCTTATTAGTTCTTCTAATTAAGAGCATTGGGGTACAAATTAATACAAGTGGTTCTCCCGCTAGGACCATCGGGGACCACACAAAGATACTTATAGAATATTCTTTGAAGTTACAATATTTCAACATTAAAAAAGTCCCAAGTCAAACATTAATACCCCTCCTCTTTTTCCTCGTGATCTAGGAACATACTTCTCATTATTAGTCTTTAGTTTTCTACTTATGTGCCATCAAATTATGAAGCTTTCAACTTCCAATGCCAATTTTTCGAACGATGTCCCAATCTCCCTCTTTATTCCCACCTCTATTGGTTTCTCTTCTCTTGGAATGCCTAGAGTCTCTCCCCTATACTGATCAAATTCCTCCTCCATCTTCCTTGTAAACCCCTAAATGATGCCAATGGAACCCCCCAAAGTAATTGCCTCCTGTAAAGGGTTTTAGGTTGTATGATATTTATGTTTCCTTAAAGGGTTACTTTTTCTTCTGTAGATTCCATGTGGAATCTACTTTATGGATTTTTGGAATATACACGGTGATGTCATCTACCAGGTATGCCACAATAGTATTTGATTTGGGTCTCTTCTTCTTTCTTCTATGCAAACATAGATCTTCATCATAATGTAGGGGTGTTGATGTGTAGGTTATGTAGGTCCCTCACTTTCCATGCTCTTGCTTCAGCTTTTGCAAAGTGTGGATTGTAGGGGTAAGCTCCTCTTTACATGGTCCAAAATTTCAATTCCAATACAGGGCATGCCCAAAACCTTTTCTTATTGTGGCTCTTTAGTTCTATCCATTTCAGATCACACTTCTTTTGTGGGAGAATTTTGTTCCCCAGAAGCTTATTGATGAAGAAGATGGAAGCATGTAACCTCCACTTGTTTCTCCAAGTTCACAAATCCACTAGATATGAAGGTTGCATGTTTGTGACATGTATTAATCAATTTTCTTGTCTACCCTTGTTTCATTACTATTATAGATATTATGTATCTCCCTTTTTTTCCTTTTGTGCTTTGATGAAGTAGGCCTTACCACCTTTTCCCAAGTGATAATGGTTTCTTTTGTCTAGAAAGTTGCATCCCTATACCATAAATAGGCACTTTTGAACATCCCTTTACGTGTATCAAGAGGTGCTACATCACATTCTATTTTTCATGTAAACATCTCAACAACATCATTGTACTATATTATAAGTTTATAGATCAAGCTCATCAACAAAGTTTTCATAAATCAAATTACATTGAGAATCACTAGCAAATAGACGATTTACCTTTCGGTTCTTCATTTTAACTTTGATTTGGATAGTAAATGATTTCTCCACTTATGCTTGGTTGTTGCAATGCAGTGCAGAGTCCAGATTCTGGTTTCATCCACATCAGTTACATTGTCTTCCATTGCTTCTTCCTTTTTGGTAGTTGTCCTTTTCTCCTTTCTAAGATTTGTCCCATTTTTTATGCATTTTCGGATGAAGCTTATAACACTTATAATATGTGTGCCCATCATAGTCTTTTCAATTCCTCTTGGATATTTCCCTCATTCACTTGTGGATGGAATATTTTGTTGATTTCTTCATGGCCCTTTTTCTATTACCCCTTTTTGAAGTCCAACTTGATGTGAAAATATTTATTGCCTCATCTATACGTTTTAGATTCAATAGCTATAATAATATAATTGCCTTTGGATATTGCTAAATAGGACTCCAAAGTATTTCACTACTGTCGAGGCTCATTCAGAGAGATAGCCAGCATGATGGCCTACTTTTAGAATTCATGTGTCTTCTTGAATACTTTGTCCTTGTTATTGTTGAACATATTTCCATTTCCTCAGTTGTTCATCTCCATAGCCATTTGGATAGAACTATTAATTAAACACATAGATAAGGTCCCATCTTCAACATGCCATCATAATATTGAGTTATATCAAGTTAACTCTAGTGCTTGAAACCCATTAGAGAACATAATCATGCTGGGATATGAAGCATTAACATGTAATTCTACTGTAACCTCCATCCTCTGGGATTCACCCCCTCAACAAATAGTTTGAATGAGTCATGAGGGTAATGCTAGGAATGGATCATGTTTCCATAAAATGGATTTGTCTGAAATCACTTACTGGATCATGTAGGACATCAGAAGTTAACATCCAAATGTGGCTAGATCATGATGAAAAAGGGTCCTCATACAACATGAGGGGTAACAAATAACAATGAATAAATATGTAGACTCACAGTATCCTTATTATATTTTTTCTTTGATCCCCACTTCAAATAGTATTCTTGAATTTAGTTTCCATAATGGGAGTTCTAAATGAAACAAGGAAAACAAATCGTCAATTCCTATGGAAAGAGGGAAAGTGGACATCAAATACCTTTTTTTTCATTGGTAGCATGTGGTAAAAATGCCTCTTTCTAGGGAAGGATTTAGAGTTAGATATCCTGTAATATTCAAAATAATCATGGGATAAAAATTTCTTTGGAATCTAATAAATGGATATATAACATTGTGGAAGTATTCTCTCATCCAAAAATACTTCAACAACATTAAAATCAATAAGATATTCTCCAAACCCACTCCAATAGGAGGATCTCAAACCTATAAAAGTATTCATTAAGCATTCCAACTAATCTAGAAACATGCATATTTGAATGCAAATAAATGGACAATCATTAAGGATTTGGAATAATATTATTATAGGAAAGTCACCTTTGCCTCATATAGAAAATATGTCTTCCCTAATGGACTAGCTCTCCAATATAAGTCTTCATACTGATAATCAGAGAACTGGAATAAGCATAACTGATTTAATCACTTATTACCCAAGATATTGTTTGCATCAAAATGGATCATAGGTGACAAGATGCCAAAGATATCCTTGCTAGCAATGGTGTTAGTGGTTGAGGTGTGGTGGATGAGAGAGTGAAGAGTTGTTTTGCTGCTACAATCAATACTCAAAAGTGAACTATGTGACCCTCGTTTTGCTTCTCAACTTAGCATATATAGAACCTCAAATCCCATCAAGTAATTTTCCTTGTCTGCCATTTTAGAGAGAGGCAATAAGGCCAAAAATAGGAAATCCTTCCTTCATCAAGACTGCTATCCTTTCTTTCTAGGATTTTTGTACAGTTGCATTCAAAGTGGAATTAGCCCCTTTCACACAATAACATCCACAAAAAGAGCTAATTGACCTTATTAATTACTGACAACCTTTCCTATGATTTTCTTTTTAGTTGTTTTACCTAGTTTTAAAGGACAAAGAAAACTACTATTTTGACCAAGGTGCTTTTACCAAAAGGGAAAGTTCTTTCAAGAAGGATTTTCTGCATCTTTAAGTTCCATACATCCTCATTATATGTTTCCATGGAAAATCTTGTATTGGTACTAGATAAGTGCCATCCCACACTGGGAATAGTATAGTACCAGCAAGTGCAGGAAATGACAAGTCAGCTACAGTAAACTCATTGCCATAAAGGAAAGGCCAACCATCACTAAGCATATTATCCACATATTGAAATATATGATGAATCTTATTAAGAGAGCGATCTTTTGTTAACCACTTATTGTGCACCTGATTTGGGAATCTACAGGGTATGTTGATGTAATCTATAGAATGCATGCTTCTTGTCTATGTGGATGTATGATATTGGTTGAAGTATTAGGTGAGTGGATCATAGAAAAAACACAAATCCTCTAATAATACATGTTGAAACCACACACTCAACCCCTTTCATTATTGTCATTATATGGATAAAACCTTTCTTACAGGCCTCTTTGAATTAGATAGGTCCCAGGAAGTGAGGAAAAGTATAACCATGATACTTACTTACATAGGTAGAGCAAGAAGAAATGGACTGATGGGTAGACCCTTTTCTGTCCTGCTTGTGAATCTTGGATGATTTGGAATGATGGACTTGGGATTTCTAATTGTTGGATACTTAGATAAGTTGACTATTATACATTTTCCAAAAACTTAAACCATGAGATAACTAGATCCAAGTATATGATTTCTTAGGGATTGGCATGATATTATACACCAAATTTGAAAACAATAAAAAAAATTACTTGACAGTCACAATATCCTGTAGGTATATCTGCAAGCAACATTAGTGTGATAAAATTACCCTCTTAAGATCACCTTCACTAGCTTCCTGATCTCTATAATTTCTTAATTGAAATAGTCCATGAAAAAATAGAAGAGTTTACATTCACCAGGATGTTTAGATATCCCTCCTATATATTTTCATATGTTTTTATATCGAAACTTTTAGCACTACAAGTGTTTGAATTTGAAAATGACATATGAAAATGGTATCCCAGTTCCAATACATAATTGGAGTAATTGAATTCTAAGAATACCTAAAAATGCCAATTATACTGATTTTACCAACATGGTAATGAAGATTACATAAAATATTATCCATGACTCTTTTCCACCTAGAATGTTTCTGGGGAATAAGAAGGGGTTATAATTTACCCTTGATACAAGGATATGTAACCAGTTTATATATGAAGAGTAACAAACTTGAAAGAAGGTGACTAAGTGCCAAAGGACATGCACATTTTTACTTGGAGTACCATACTATAAACCATATTTTCATGCACACAGTCATTAAGAAGGAGGTTCGAAAATAGTAGATATCAAAATGAGGTGTGTTTCTCAGTCTGTAAGGAAGCAATGTTACAGTCCTTATGATGGGATTTTAAAGGAGGTGTGCTCCCGTATCTGTGCATTAGATGCTATGATCTAACTCATACATCACTGGCCTTGTTACTTCATTTTCAGATTGGAAATTACATCATGCATTGCCAACAAAATTATCATGCATTTTTCTATCAACAATTATTTTGCACCCAACCTCTTTGGCCTTAATAAATCTATTAAAAATAATTTTGCACCCAATATCATGGAGAAGAAAATACTTGTATTCCTTCAAATATTGCTTGAAATACTACATATATCAGTATTCGGCAAGAGAGTTTTAGAATAATCAACCCATAGTTTACCCACTTAGACATTAATTTAATTGTTTTTGTCTTATTTGCCTAGTTCATGTGTCCCACCTTGTGCAAGTTGTCTTTTGCCTATCCATAATGGTAAAACTTGCCTTATTTGACTCACGTAGTGCATGGGAGAGCTAAAGGAATCAATTCTTCTTTATTCATGGCCTCCTAGGTGCCCTTCTACTTTTTCTACTTTATTGCCTGCTTTTTCAGTGTTTTAAGGAAAAAGGAAAAGCTAGACTAGGTGAGGTTGGCTAGTTTTTTGTCCTACACATCCTCCTCTCTTTTCTCCATGAAAAAGAATGTATGAGCTTCCATTCCACCACTCTTTTTATTTCCTAATCCTTTTTTACAATTTGTGAGCTCCATGACAGATTTGGGATCAACTTTTTACACCTATGGGGGATTTGCTTATTTTTAGTAAGCCTTCTTTATGCTAGATTTGATTTGGTCCTCATGTAATCAAATCCTTGATGTATTCTATTTATTAAGAAGCCTATGTTATTACAATATTGGCTATTGTATACTCAGTTAATACAATTTAGTGTTCGGCTCCATTTTTCAGTCTCTTTGTGAGTGATTTTGCATGATCAATTGTTAATTGTTGTGAGTAAAATTTATCTATCACTGGGATCAATTTCCACATGGTATCAGAGCCATTTTAGATTGTTTTCTCTCCTCCAAAATTGTTTTGCAGGTTCAACATCAGTGACTGGGAGCCTTCTGTTGACAGCCGGGACAAGATTTCTAGCTATGGATCAATCACAGAAAACTATCTTGACTCCCTTCAATTTCTTTGAATGGAAAGAAGAGATGGAGATACTGTTGAGAGAGAAAGGCCTCTACAGGGTGACTATGGCAATAGAAGTAGATCCCAATGTAGCTGCAGAGAATATAAAATGGCACAACAGGAGGGATCTGATATGATCTTATTTGGATCTGATCTGATATTTCTTGGTTCAAAATTTCAGGTTCATAAACCTTCAGTACTGCTTGTAGCTGTTCTCATCAATGGTGTGAAGAAACAAGTACCGCAAGTCTCCTTCAAAACTGCTGCTGGGGATTTGGTGTTAGTTTCCTCCTGTGAGGTTGCTGATATTTTATTTTGTGAATCATTAGATATTTCTGAAGATATATCAGATTATGGAGCTCAAGCATTCGCTCTCCAGAGTCCCAGGGATTCTCTACCTTTGGTCACAAAATCATCTCCTCACAGAACTAGGAAAGAGGAAGACATTCTGCATCCGCATGGACACTTGCTCCTAAGATTTGGGGCTGATTTTACCAGTCATGGTTTGCTGTTCAAGGCTGCAACATATCAGTTTCTTGAGTTTTCCACACATGGTTTGAATCCTCAAGAACCTTTACTCTCTCTTCAGATGATTTCAGTTGCTCTACATGGGTCCAGTTTTCACCGTGCAGCTGTTTTTATTTCTGATCTAGTTGAGTGCGTTTTTATTCTTCCAAAGTGGAAGATTCCTCCAGACATCTTCACCAAGAGATTTTCATAAAAATAAGTTCACTTACCTCCGTTCACTATTGGGGGTGAGTTCATCAGGGTGATCCAGACTACTTTCAGTGTTCAGCTTGAGGGGGGGTTTTGCTCCCACTGGGTTTTCCCTCTTTTCCTCACTTAGTTTGTTTTGAGCATTGTTTCAGTTGCTTTATTGTACATGGTGGCCTATGGCCTTAGTTTCCAGGGCCCTAGCATTTTATGCATCTATGTTTTCTAACTCTTCCTGAGTATAGCTTAAGGGGGGGTGTTGGAGACATCTACCATCATACACACTCTTTCAGTCAAATTGGCCTAGTTAAACCACTATCCTATGTTTAATTGACATCAAGGAGCATTAATTACCATCATCCCAGTCACTCCCACGCCTACCTACAGTCAAGGAGGCTAACTGGAGCACTCCAGGGGTGATCTGGTTGACATTCATGCACCTAATTGCTATCTGGGGGTTACTTTCAGTTCAACCAATCAGTTACAGTCAGTTAAGGTGCCTCCATGCATTAAATATATTATTTAATCATTATTTATTGATTATTTTATTATTATTTAATGAACTGGAGTGAACTAGGCGCCTTCACCAACTTCTGATGGTCAGTTCAGCTTCAGTTAACCTCATCAAGGTTTATTGGAGTCATGCAGTACTAGCACTTGATGGTTGGTTGCTATGACATGTGTTTGATCTCCTTCAGTTGAGATTAAGTCATTTATTGCACTCCAAATTCAGTTAGGATTGGTGAGTCAATTAAGGTTGTTTTGTCAAGTGGTTAACTGAGTGGTATTGCATGGAAAAGAGTCAGTTAAGCTAGACTCATGCCTGGGAATTCGAATTGTCCCTTAGTTATTCGAATTTTTCATTGAGTTAAGCCATGGCTCATGCATGGTATTGTAATCCTTTATTGTTTATATAATATACAGAGAGGAAACTTATTTAGTTCCTGAAAATTTCCAATTCATGAGTAATTGTTAATAATTCTTTGATGAGATTGAATCTTAGTTCCTAGATCAATGTGCAAGAATTAATAATCTGAATCCCAGTAGCTTTGAATCCCTGCAGCTATATTTATGCAAGTTCAAAGCACTATTTTTGCAGCTGAAATAGTGTGGGATCGAAAATAAAGATGATTAGCTCATCCTGGCCATCCTCTCAAAGCTAGGCCCTGACTATTCAGTGTTTGTTTCGACCTTCTATGCCACAAAACTGACAGCTCAAACCTGGAAGATGCCTAGCCTTGCAGATTTCATGGAATCTCTCACACAAGAACAGGACAAGCTGGTGATGATGGGCACCATCAAATCATCCAAAGATTAAGCTTTGATTGCTGGAGATTCAAAGGTGGATTCAAAAAGCAAAAAGAAAGCTAAAAATCCACCTGAGAAAAAGAGAGACAAGAAACAGTCTCCGGAGGAGCCATAAGGTTCCAAGAAGAACTACCAAAAGAAGAAAAACAAAGGTGAAATGAACAAGTGCACATACTGTAATAAGGGCAATCAATCTGAAAGCTCTTGTATGAAAAAGCAGATAGAAATGCTGACCCAAATCCTGGAGAAGAATGGCATCTCCCTTCCAGAAAACTCAAAGAAGAGAGAAGGAGGATCAAGTTCAGAAGACAGAGAGAGAGTTCATTCTCTAGTTGCTGGCACATCAAGCTCACCCAGTTTTATCATTGATTCTGGAGCTTAAAGACACATGGTCTCGACTAAGGAGGCCTTCTCCTCACTGGATATGCATTAGAGGAAATTTCAACTCAAAATGGGCCTTTTAACTTTTATTCAAATTCCATGTCATCATGTGTTAGCCAATGAAATTGCTTTAAATTTGAAATACCGTATAGGTCTTAAACACTTTTTTAATATAAATATGGGGATAGGTATCATAAAAAAAAAACTACTTTTTTTGTTTGTATTTTTGACATATCTCCCTGTGTTTTTACTCAAATTTCGATTGGGAGAGCTCGTTGGATGCGGAATTAAATTCTGCTTCCAACGAGTACCCACTCGACATACTTTTGACGGACCTCACTACTCCAAAAACAAGAAATACCTGAAAAAATGGAATGATGACATCATCATTCCATTTTTTCAGGTATTTCTTGTTTTTGGGGTAGCGGGGTCCATCAAAAGTATGTTTAGTGGGTACTCGTTGGACGTGGAATTTAATTCCGCATCCAACGAGCTCTCCCAATCAAAATTTGAGTAAAAACACGGGGAGATATGTCAAAAATACAAACAAAAATGTAGTTTTTTTCTTTTCTTCCTCCAAAATTAATAAATATTATTTTATTATTTTAACTATTATTTTATTAGTTCATTTTAGGAGGCCCATTTTGAGTTGAAATTTCCTCTAATGTCGAAAGGACCACCTATTATATTGGGAGATGACTCTCTCATTGAAATTTTGGGCAAAGGGAGGATTGATCTTGATCATGGTCAGTTCAACAATGTGTTGTATGTGCCTAGTCTTGCCTCCAACCTTCTATCAGTGTACCAGATGAATCACACTGGGTCTCCTAAGAAAGTCATATTCTCCCCTGATTAAGTTGGTATCGCAGAGATCTCAAGTGGTAGAGTCATTGCAAAAGGAGTTGCAAATCATGCTCAAAAGGTATACATGTTCTCACACTTCCTACCCTACTCAAACCCATCTGCTCTTCTGATTCATGCTAATGAGGATAGCAAGATTTGGCATGAAATATTTGGCCACCTAAATTACAAGTATCTTTCTGATCTTAGTGAAAAAGAGATGGTCATAGGTTGCCCAAGATAAAATTTTCCAAAGGAGTTTGCCAAGGTTGTATCCTAGGAAAACACCCAGAGCACAAATTTGAGAGAGCTAGTCATGAGAGAACCTCTGCACCCCTCGAGCTGATTCACAGTGATGTTGCTAGATCATTCCCTCATATGTCCATGAGTCAGGAAAAATATGCATTGAATTTTATTGATGAATTTTCCAGGTATTGTTGGGTTTACTTCCTGAAACACAAGTCTAAAGTTTTTGGCCTCTTCAAAGTCTTTAAGGATTTGGTTGAAAACCAATCTAGGAGGAAACTCAAGGTCCTCATATATGAAAATGGTGGTGAGTATGTCAAGTCTGAGTTTATTAACTATTGTGCAGATACAGATATTCAGATGCGACATTCTATCCCTTACACACCACAACAAAATGGTGTTGCTGAGAGGAAGAATAGATCACTGAAGGAGATGGCAACATGCATGATGGAGGCCAAAAATTTTCCACCAAAGTACTGGGCCAAAGCTATCAACTATGCATCCTATATCCAGAATAGGGTTCCTCACAAATAGCTTGATGACATGACTCCCTTCGAAGCATGGAGTGGACACAAGCCATATGTGACCCATTTCAGGATTTTTGGCTCAAAGGCTTGGGCTAGAATTCCAATAGAGAAGAGGAAGGCTTTGCATCCCCAAAGCCAATAGTGTCTTTTTGTTGGATACTCTAAAGATTCAAAAGGTTCCAAGTTGATAAATTTGATCACAAAAAAATCCTTCATTGAAAGGTGTGTTTAGTTTGAAGAAGAACCCCTTGCAGCAGTGGAAGTTGGTGAAGTCTCTTCACCACCTGAACCTCAAGAAGTAAGTAAAGAGTTTGTTGAACATGATGATTATGATTTTTCTAATTGAAATGAGTTTATTTCAGACCCTAACAGCCCTAAAAGGCCAAAATGGGCAGCCAAGACACTACATGTAGCAGGAGAGCTAGCTGCGGATCCCAATGACCCAAGAAGGACTAGCTCTCAATTTGAGAGTGGTCTATGCATGAAGGATCCTATGTTTGATGAAAAATGATATTTGATGGTGGATTCTAATCCTCAAACATATGAAGAAGCAGCAGGAGATCCAAGATGGAAAACATCCATGAAGGAGGAGTTCAGCTCACTCCAGAAGAGCAACACATGGGAGCTAGTGGATCTTCCTCCAGGAAGAAAGTTAGTCCAGTGTAAATGGGTCTATAAGACCAAATTTGCTTCTGATGGTTCACCACTGAAGTACAAGGCTATATTTGTAGCCAAAGGATACTCACAGGTTCATGGGATAGATTACAATGATACCTTTTCCCCAGTGGCAAAGATGGATTCCATCAAGCTAGCCTTAGCCATTGCAGCCTCAAGGAAATGGGAGGTACATCACATGGATGTAAAATGTGCCTTCCTTAATGGAGATCTTACTGAAGATATATACATGCAGCAGCCTCAAGTTTTTGCTACTAACCCTTTTCTTGTGTGCAGGTTGAGAAAGTCATTGTATGGGCTAAAGCAAGTCCCTGGGGCTTGGTATGCCAAGATCGATATCTTCTTGCTATCACTGAATTTTGTTTGGTGCAAATCAGATCCAAATGTCTATTTGAACTTAGTTAATTGTTCATTAATGATCATTGTGTTATATTTTGATGACCTCCTCATCAAAGGAAGCTCAAAGGCTGAGATTGCTTCCTTAAAGGGTGTTATGAACCAAGCCTTCTCCATGACAGATTTGGGGCTCTTAAGTCAATTTTTGGGGCTTCAGATTGCTCAAAACAAAGCTGGAATCAAAATGCAACATTCCGATTATGCCTTGGATTTGTTGAACAAATTCAGAATGAAGGATTGCAAAGCAAGCAAAACTCCTTTCCTTTCAGGAGTGAAGCTGGAAGAAGTTGATTCTTCACCTATGGTAAACAATACATTGTATAGGAAATTGATTGGATGTTTGTTGTATCTGACACATACTAGACCTGATATTTGTTATGCAGTAAGTGTGGCTTCTAGATACATGGATCATCCTCATGAGATCCATTGGAAAGCAGCCAAAAGGATCCTTAATTTTGTTTAGGGAACAAGGATACATGGGATCTTCTATAAAGCAAAATCTGATCTTGATTTGATTGGATTTACTAACAGTGATTGGGCAGGTGATAGCAAAGATAGAAAGTCCACATCAGGATATGTGTTCATGCTTATAGAAGGGCCAATCGGCTGGTCAAGCAAGAAACAAAATGCCATTGCACTCTCATCTACAGAAGCAGAGTACAGAGGAGTTGTTAATGCAGCAACTCAATGTTTATGGTTTCAGGGATTACTTGGAGAGTGTGGCTTCGAACCAGAGTACTCAACTACCATCTACTGTGATAACCAGAGTACCATTCGAATCTGTAAACATCCAATTCAGAAGCAGAGAACCAGACATATTGAGATCCATATGCACTACATCAGAGAGCTTGTGCATGATGGCACCATTCACCTACTCTTCTGTTCATCTTCAGAACAAGTAGCTGATATCTTCACCAAAGCATTTTGTGAGAATACCTTCATCAATATCAAATCACTACTGGGGATTGTTGATCATACTGTGAAGCATGAGTGAAGACAAGATTTTCAAATTTTGTTTTACAGTCCATGTTTAAGGGAGGATTTTCCCAAGTTGGTTTTGCCTCTTTCCTTGTTTAAATGGACATGCAGTATGTAAAGGGTGACTAAGCCTTGTTGCTAGAACCTATAACTTTCTGATATATTACTCATAAGTAAGGCTTAAGGGGGGGTTTTATAATAATCAACCCATAGCTTACCCACTTAGACATTAATTTAATTATTTTTGTCTTATTTGCCTAGTTCATGTGTCCCACCTTGTGCAAGTTGTCTTTTGCCTATCCATAATGGTAAAACTTGCCTTATTTAACTCATGTAGCACACGCGAGAGCTAAAGGAATCAATTCTTCTTTATTCCTGGCCTCCTAGGCACCCTTCTGCTTTTTCTGCTTTATTGCCTGCTTTTTCAGTGTTTTAAGGCAAAAGGAAAAGCTAGACTAGGTGAGGTTGACTAGTTTTTTGTCCTACACATCCTCCTCTCTTTTCTCCATGCAAAAGCATGTATAATCTACCATTCCACCACTCTTTAGCTTGTCTAAGCCTTTTTTCCAATTCGTGAGCTCCATGACAAATTTGGGATCATCTTTTTACACATATGGGGGATTTGCTTATTTTTAGTAAGCCTGCTTTATGCTAGATTTGATTTTCTCCTCATGCAATCGAATCCTTTATGTATTCTATTTATTCAAAAGCCTATGTTATTACAGGGTTGGCTATTGTACACTCAGTTAATACAATTTAGTGTTCAGCTCCATTTTTCAGTCTCTTTGTGAGTGATTTTGCATGATCAACTGTTAATTGTTGTGAGTAAAATTAATCTATCACTGGGTTCAATTTCCACAGAGAGAAAATGGTAGAGCCATCAACTTGATGAATCAAATCATATTTCTTAATATTCTTAAGTGTATTCAATATGAATTGACACTGATCCTTTATTTTTTCACACTCCGATGTTGGAGACTCACCAATAGACCCTAAATGCATTTCCTTCTACTGTAGAGCAAGTAAGAAGGGAAGAGGAAGAATAGGACCCTATAAAAGCTAGGCACCATTTTGTTCAGAAAAATGATGCTCTATTTTAATTTACAAGTTCTGAAAATGAAAAAGTTGCATCCGTACATAATCAGTAGGAAAAATTTGAAGAAACTCTATAGGGGGGTTCCCTTTTGATGAACAAATCTTTGAATATGTTGCAACAACCAACTCCAAAATAATCAACTCTTGAATAGTGGAACTTTTTCAACCATCATAAACAGGAATGATGATCATTCTTCTACAGAGAAGGTCCAAAAGGTACTTTCAAGGAAATTCTCAATAGTAGACACAATAAATGCATTTGCAAACAAATAGAAGCCAACTTTAGTGACTCAATAAATGGTCACTTAAAGTCATCCCCAAATCAATTTGCAAAGAGAAATTAAACTCCGAAAGTAATTCCCATAAGAACAACAATTTACCATCATCAAAGCGATTTTCTAAGTTAAAACTTAAATTTGGAAATACAAGCCCATAGAAGCTTCATTAGTGTGTTTTCCTTTTACAGAGTTGTACTCCATTGCCCACAATCACCACAGATATTTTGAAAAGGAAGAAATCCAAATCCAAACCCTTAGCATGTTGTCCAATACCTTAGCTGGAAATCCAGTTGCAACTTGCAAGTTGAATATTTAAGATAAATAAATTGGGATATATATGGTTAAGATTTCTGTCAAACAGTAGGCCAACAACCCAAAAAAAATCAACACAAACAAATTATTCCATTAAAGGATTCTTCTTATGTGGAGTGAGATCGCTGGCTCTATTTGAGCATGTTACAAACTGCCACAGCTTATACAAAATCGTTCCCAATGAGATAGAAACCCCCACAGACAGGTAGAGGACAAAATAGTTTGAGATGCCATCCTCTGGTGAGGTCTCCATCATTTCAATATGGTGGCTTGCGAACATCCATTGATGAGATTAACTTTTTAGTTAGTTAAGACAAGGGAAATTACATATCAAATTAACATAGTCAATACCCATCAATTAAATACATGGTATAAACATAAATAACACAATCAAGAGGGAGGATATATTTCATTGAGTTATAATGCCATCAAAAGAAGTTGATGCCATTGATATAATCCCAGTGGTTGTTTATTCAAACATGTAGTGAAACATGGGCATGAATTTTGCATTCCATGGTCATTACATACCTCATGTATTAGTAATATAATAATCTCAAGCTATAGTGATAGAAATCTATATTTTGTTTGAGTCACAAATAGAGGTTAACATCTCTAATACCTTTTTTCAGTATTCACAAACATACATTTACTCGTTACCAGAAATTCCAGCAGCAAACTGATTATGCATCAATTCAGCTACTAAATGTCTTCACAATTTCCATAAATAGAGTTTGAATTTTTCTAAGTAGGTTATATTCCCAACTCTACCAACAATCATGGTTTCAATGAGAATAGATTTGTAAGAAGATAAATTCCTCACAATCACACTGGTTTAGAAAACTGAAAATCCACCCATTAAGCATGGAAGTATGACTTCATATAACAAACATATTGAGACTAACATTTCTAATTTGCTTCCATAACTCCAGAAAAGACAACAGAGTAACTCAATCTAGAATATAAAAAAAACATAGGAATTTCTCTCTAAGATTGATGCACTAAACTAGCATATATCATTGACAATTTTAGAAAATATTTCCCAGAAACAATAATGAAAATATAGGATATAGTGATAGGTCTCATCCCTAGTTATCTTTTAGCAATATTTTAGAGCTATAATTCGCCAACTCTTTCAATCATCAAGTTTATGGCCATTTTTATTTTAGCAGAGGTAAAATAAATCCCATAGCCAGTCATACCAGCAAAGCTTGCACTTAGCAACCATAGATAAACAAGTCATTTCCAATAGTTTGCCATATTAGTTCATTAACAAATTATCAAAAAAATTACGAAAATCAGTTTGATATAGAAGAAAATATAATAGATTATACCTGCACTTGGTTGACTAGCCCCATTGGATGAATTGCTATATCCTACTCCTTCCCTGGACAACTCTTAAATTACCATCTAATTTCCACCCAACCTTGCTGTAGTGAGAATTTCTCCTCACTACAGGGGAAAAAGTGGCTCCCTTGTGCCTATAGGGAACAAGGGTAGGTTTCTACCCTCAGAAAATAGTAAAAAATAGAATGTAAAAATGACATAAATAGAGCTGTGAATTGAATCTATGCTAATCTAAGCAAATGACTACAATAGTCAACTGAATCTAATAGCTAATGACAGAAAACTAAAGGAGAAGAGATGATGGATCATTGTTGAACCCCTCTGCACACACTATGTTAGGGTTCTGCCTTCAAAACCTGCAAAACAATCCTACACTACCATGGAGACAACCTGCAAATAATGTTAATGAAAAACCTGCAAATGGAGATGAAGGTTAGAAAGTAAAAACAATTAAAACAAGCATAAAAAAGAGATTATACCTCACTTGGGTGGAAATGGGCCACCATGCCCTAGCTCATGGGAGCACCTCTCTGTTGGTTGGGAAGCAATGGCTTGGAGAAATGGAGATGAAGGACATGGAGAGTGGGTGGTTTGAGAGCAAGAGGTCTCAAAGAATCCATGGGAAACATAACAATATGCAAATGTGGAGTGTTTTGAGAGTGACCCCACACCCTCCTTATATAGTTTTTCCAAGGGGTTTTAGGGTTTTAAGCCCTTGGCTAGGGCTTTAGCCCCTTCTACCCTAAATTTATCCCCTTTCAGGGTTTTAGCCCCTTTTTGAGGGTTTTAGCTCTCGGGGGTCTATTTTGGGCTCCTTTTTGGTGTTTTTAGCCCTTTTATTCATCCTTGGGCTCTTTTGGAAGTGTGGGGGTCAAATGGAAGGTCTTATGGAGTGAAATGAGTGTGGTGAGGTGGTGTCCTTGGGTGGTGTAGGCCATTGAGAGCTATGTGGGGGATTTGTTGGTTAACAGATTGCCCCCTGATGTGTGAGGGTAGGATCTCAACCAATGGCCGATGGACATCATAAGATTTGCTGTAGAGAGGTGGTGCTTCCGGGGCTGGGGCATGGTGGATTTTGGTTTTGTATTAATTTGGTTCCCAACAATGGGTGAGATACAATAAATGTGTGACATGTATATGGACGAGTCGGGAATTCCCATGCTCATGACAATGTGAAAAGAATAATTTGATCTATGCTCTAAAATACAAGAGTCGATCATATACAACTAATGGTACAATGTTGGTTGCCTCTCATGTGAGGATGAATACAATACTGATCTGTTACATTGGACCCATGGAATTCTCATGGAATGCTACATCTTCATGAGTGATGGTATACTGAATCTAGTATAATATAGCTATGTGGACTCGGTGATTGAGGGTCAGAGTCTCTGCGGTACAAGTATGCTAGTTCAATCATAAAGGTATATCAAAGCAATACTAGGGATTCTGAACACTGTCTCCAACACAACCCTGAAATCGCAAGGGACATAACCTTTTTAGGTCCCTTGAGTGGAGTCACCAATGTGCTAGAGTCGGGTGACATCCAGGGTATTCAACCAAATATTGTGCGGACCAAACCCTGTATGAATCTCAATGGTTCGATGATGGAGCTGAATCCTCTAAATTGGTCCAAGGAACTCATCAATGATGCTAATGAAACCAAGGTACAAGGACCTCTGGGTCTATCCTCTGGAATATGTGTGTTGGCGTCGATAGAGGGAGACATGTCCCTAGCTAAGGCATTGATGTTTCCTTGACCAGGAGTGCGAGGGATAACTAATAGGTGTGAAGCAATTTGTGGACTAACTAAATTGGGAGGAAACGAGGGAAGGGAAAAAATGAACAGGGGCAGGGGGGAAGGGAGATTTAGAATTCCTTTGTTCAGAGTATGATGGCAGGGCGAACCAGGCAGCAAATGAAACTTGACTCATGGGAATGGGATCATAGCTGTAACACTGGGAATGTCATTACAGATGGGAAATACTTGGAGGCAGAGGACACTTTGGATACTGATGGGATCCATGGAAGACACATTGCAAAGTACTCTAAACAAAGGTGACCCAATGTGGGGATGCTGCCAAAATATTTTCTATGGGGTGGTGTCTAGGGACACCGTTGTGGTACGATCTCATGGATTTTTGGCAAGCATGAGAAGGTAAGTGCTCGATGGTGTTTTCAATTTTAGAGAGTCTGAAAGAACAAAGAAGACTCCATTTGGGGCTCTTTTTCATTGGTAGTCTCCTATTCCCAAAAAATGATAAAAGTATACATAGAAGAGCTCATCCATCCTAGAGGGGATGAGAGACTTCTTTACCGTTGGTAGTCCAATCAGGCCGAAAAAGGTTAAACCTATACTGACTGGATAGTTATTGAAATATTTTTACGAGCATGAACAAAACCAAGTTTGCTTGACAATCTTTTCTTGTTGAGATGGCTAGAAATGAGCTTAAAGACAATTGGCGGTGAGGCTTTTTTTCAAGTATGGCCCCTCTGCCTGAGAAAGCACAAAAGTATGCAGAGGGGAACACTCTTGGCTTGAGTGTGCCAAGAAGTTCCTTTTCATGAAATGGTCTACATTGTTTGAAAAAGGAGATAAATGAGCTGATGTAGATGCCCTTTCCTATTTTTTAGCAAGTAGGAAAGGAAGCAGCTACGCTTGGTGATCTTTTCATTGTTTTAAGGAGTCAAAAAAGAGCTTAAATGAAACTCCAATGTGGTCAGCCAGTGGTGGCACATGTGGCACCTTATGTCAGGATGGTGGACAGAGGTCCAAAGGTCATCCACACAATATGGACGGAGCAGAAGGCTCTCAAACATACCACTACATGCATGAGATAGATCGCTGCAGAGGTCTGGAAGATAGTGCAGTAGAGGCATGTAAACCGAGGTGGCTCTTGGATAGAGGTCAGGAGAGCGTGTGTGTGTGTTGCAATGGATGGACTTGACTACATGTGATGTAAGTACAAGTATGGAGGCATTTATATGCCAAATACATGCAAGAAAGGAAATCATTTTGTCGAAAGTGGTCCAAGGGTCCACGTAATGTGCGGTAAAAATAAAAGACATCCTATGTGTTAAAATAAAATCAAAGGTAAAATTAAAGTCCTTGATGGGCGGTGGCCCGAGGAGGCTTCTATGCCAAATACATGGAATAAAAATAAAGGCGTTTAGTGTATGATGGTCCAAATTTCCATATAAGGTGTGGTGAAAAAGACAATTATAAATGAAAAAACAAAACTATAGTACAATCCTTAATGGGTGGTGGCTCGATCGCTCGCATGAGTTGCGACTGGGCAGTGTGATACGAGTACTGGTCCATAGACACTCACATCATCATGTCACGGCTCATAAATAGAGGTGACTAGTGGAAAATGGTCCCAAAATTAACTATTTAAACATTAGATAGTGGTCTCATAAAGAAATGGAGATTTTAATCCTGGAGGTGTGAGAGGTGTCTCGAACAGGTTCCAGGTGAGTTTTGATGAGTAGCTGATAGCGCTAGATTTGATTTTGCTAAATAAATGTTGAAGAACAAGAAAAAGAAAATGAAGTGACTCATTAGTGATGTTAAGCATAAAATTCCTTGAGGTAGAGCCCATTGTGGGGGTTCTCCGAAAGTTGTCCCTCAAAGTCAATAAGGGTGTATGTCCCCTTGCTAAGATGAAGGTCATTAGAAAGAAGGGATGATGAAATATGATTTTTATGGGAAGAAAAAATTCCACAATATGGTTTAAAGGAAATGGGGTAAAACCAAAGGTGGTATTATACATCTCCCCATCATCTTGAAAGTGGTGCCGGGATAGATCAGGTGGATCTTCCATAGGCAATGAGATGGAATGCAACTAGTGTTAGATATCATGTAAATGGTATTCATTGTGGCTTTTGTGGCATTGCCCCCAGTCTCTATCAGAGGAAGAGGGGAAGGATTAGAGAGGAGAGGAGTCTTTGATGGACCTAGAGGTAGGTGCAACATCATCTCAATTGGATGGACATGAGTCAACACATCCTGGGGCCTTAGAGGTAGGGTAGGTGGTTCAAGGTACCATAGAGGATCTCCTAGTGTGAAATCCTGTAGATGGAGGGTTTCCAAGGTAGACTTACTCATGATCTTGGATGGTAGGAAAAAGAAAAG
Source organism: Pseudotsuga menziesii (assembly GCA_001517045.1). Taxonomy (NCBI): domain Eukaryota; kingdom Viridiplantae; phylum Streptophyta; class Pinopsida; order Pinales; family Pinaceae; genus Pseudotsuga; species Pseudotsuga menziesii. The sequence continues at coordinate 1,259,035 of LPNX010580182.1, read as the reverse complement.
GAAAAGTAAAAGAAAGGATCGTGTTGATCAGGAACGAACCCCATTGTTTCCCTGGTAACTGAGGTTGAGGTTGCAACTGAGGTTGCAGCTGTGTCTATGGAAACAACGGAAGAGACAGGTTTGATAGACCGTCGGTGATGGCGAAGACAAGAGGGTCTACAGAATTGGAAATCATGTAGATGGACATGGTGTCTGAAGAAGGTGGTGAGGGGTGAAATTATTTTATCAAGGTGATCTCAAAGTCAATAGAATGGTGACGAAGGTCAACGAGAGCCATTTGAAATCCAGGAAATTCTTGGCAATGGTGAGAGTAGTGTCCATATAAATCATAGAGGGTGCAAGAATGTTTTGTTATCAATGCATTTTTCTTTACTACTGGCATGGTTGGGAGTTCAAGCACGAGGATATTTTTGTTCATGTCCATGGCGTCTAGATGCACATGGATCACTGGGATTTCAGGGAAATCCTGAGTTGGATGGCCCTGTTGTTTGTAGATGGCACAAGGTGGTACTTGTCCTAGTTTTGGGGTGTATTTGGTGTTCTTTCACTTGGCCCTTTTGAGTTGGGGTTGTGCAGATGTGGGTGCAGTGGTCAGCCTATGTGAACTGGGTGGGGGGTGAGACTCAACCGCAATAGGTTGCACTGGAGTTAACACAACCTGGGGCATTGGTGGTTGATCTGGTGGATCTAGATGCCACACCAAGATCCCCAACGTAAAGTTGGGTAGGCTTAAAGTGGCCATCACTGGCTTGCTCATGACACCAGGTGGGGGAAAGAGGAAGGGAATTGTATGGACTAGTGATGAGCCTACATAACTCCCAGCTGGTTGCATGTGGGAGTGAGGTTGTGGTTGCGGCTGCATGTAATGCTGCTGCTATGGGTGATGTTGTGGCTACTGTTGGTGTTGCAGCTAAAAATGCTATTGCAGCTGTGATTGGGGATATGAGTGTAGTTGTTGTTTGGGTGCAATGGTGCTTGATGAGACCATGTACAAGATCACAACTTGCTTTTGTGTTGGTCGTGGTGACACCAATCAGAGAGGAGCTGCCATGGTGGAATCGGTAAACAACCTAGGGCCCACATTCAATGGTGGGGAAGCAAGTGTGTTTTCAACCACATTGTTGGTTATGGGGATGATGTTAGTGTGTGTGGTCACCCCTTGCGGCTCAGTGGTGGTGATGGTAGGGATAATGTTAGTAGGAGCTGTTAACCCTTACAGATCATGGTAGGTGAGCTGGTTAACTATGACAATCTTCCCTTCGTGGGGGAAAATCATGAGGTGGAAGACTATTGATGCAACTGCTCACATGGAGTAGATGTAAATCCTCCCAAGGAGGAGGTTAAAATCCAGTTGAGAATTGACGACATCAATGTCAATCATGACTATCTTCCCAACTAACGTGATGGGGACATGGGGGAGGATTCCTTAAGCTTTAGTGGGGTGTCCATCATAAGCCTGCAGAGTCATGGAAGATGGTTGCAGAATTGGTGATTGAAGCTTATTCCAAGCCAAGGTAGACATGACGCATGTGGATGCCCCCTCATCCACTATGCATCGGTGCACAACCAGGTTCTGGATGGAAACCGAGATTTGGAAGGCGATAGTGGAGGGCATGTGTGGCTCTCCATTCTTTGTGTCAAAGGTGATCAGCTTAGAGTCGGAGGGGTATACTACCCCTAGAGCAGCTAGTAGGGATTTCCACTGCGTTGGGCATGTTTTAAGTACCTCAAGAGTGGACATGGTGGTTGGCATTTAGGCCAAATCATCCACAACGCCATAGCTGACTGTAGCTCTAGCTCTGGCATTATTGGGGATTATCGGTATGAGGGGGCCATGGGAATGGGAGTAACTAGAGAGGTAGGTTGGTTGTCTTAAATGTAGATGCTGCTAACATGTCAACAAGTTCGGTAGTGGTACCGTACTGATTTCATCTAGTCTGTAAGTTGAACTCTTCAGTGGTCATGGTCATCAGGTGATGGACACCTGTTTTGGCCGTGGGTGGTGCCCTCAAAGTGTTAGGATTGGCCTAGGGAGGGCTAGTACTTGCCACAAATCCTTGGACTGGTAGTGGGGTTTGAAGCACCATGGGAGGAGGTCCTTGTGGTGCTAGGTTGGGTTGTGCTTGGTTTGTGGCATTGGCAACCTGTTGGGCCTCATTTCATATGGCCTGCTTGGTACGACCCATGAGGGGGAATTTGAATGTATAGTTCCCATAGACCTCATAGAGTGTGCATGGTTGGTTTGTGCATGATGGGGCATTGCACCTTGGTGCATTTGGTCGCGAGGGATTCTAGTCTAGCTAGTTTGTTGCAGCATTGTTGGGGGGATTCAGTTGTTGACCGCCTCCCTGTGGTTTGTTATTTCCCTGGTTCTAGGGCCAGTTATTTCTAGCTTTCCCTTGTTGATTGTTGGGGGCAGGCTGGTTAGGACAGTTTTGTTGTTCGAACACTTGTCCTAATTGAGTGGGTGGAGTGGGGGTGGGGGCTTGAACTTGCTGCACTGGTGGTGCATAGTATATTTGTGGGGGTGGTGGTGCCATGAATGTGAGAATTTTACCCACATACTGGTATGCTCGCCAAGCCATGGCTTGAACCTATTGCAGTGGCATAGGTTGTGTATAAGAAGTGGTTGCTCCGGACTGAGACATTATTCTACCATAGTTTGGAGCTTTATTTTGGTAAGCAACGCTAGCGTTGTTCCTTGGTTGTGGTGCTGCAGAAGGTGGTGTTAGTCGAGATGGTGGTTATTGAGAGACTGGCCCTATAATGGCATCCGTTGTGTGGGATTCCCCTAGGGCATCACCGTAAGAGGTACTTAGATGGGGAGCATCTGGAATTACAGTGTACAAGTATCCAGAATGGGCGTAAATGAGATCAAATTGTTGGGCCTTCAATATGGCCTCTTCTTCAGATTGGGGACGTTTAGATGCGACATCCTTTGCAATGGGCTGGAGCAAAGTCTTGAGGAAGCAATCCAAGAAGATCCTATCATCTAGTTGGATTTTGCATAAGGTGTGGCGTCGCCTCCACCGCAAGGGATATGATCCGTGATGTGAGTAGCAATGTTTTGGTGATAAGATAGTAGGATCTCCACCCCCTTGTCATATTTGATAGGGAGCTGGAAATATTATAGGAACATGAAGGCTAAGGAGTTGAAGACGGGGTACTTGGATTGTGGCAGCTCAATGTACAATTTGGCCATGGCACCTATAAGGGTGCATTGGAACAGCCTCAGCCTGATGGAGTCTTCCACAATGCTATTGGATGAGCACCATAGATGGAATGTCATTATATGATTTTGGGGACATTCCCTAGCTTTTCCTTCAAACTTTGGGATGTTCGATGTCAACTTAGTTGGCATGGGTGGCCAAAATTCTTGGTGATGGATGGGGTCATTTGTCAATCTGTCCAAGTCAGGAAAGTTTAAATGAGCCATGAATGGCATATTTTACCCCAAGTTGATGTGGGATGGGGCCACAATGGGAGTGGGGTTTTTAGGTGCATAATGCATCTGCATTGCTGGCAGTGCTTGTGGTGGCATCATTGTAGATGGGCCAATTACCCCAAGTGTTGTGGGTGGGATGGTATGGGTACATAGAAAATTTACCCCCTGTATGGAGATATGACCAATGTGGGTGATTGGTTCACTACCCCCTTTCATGGCATGGGGGACAATGTGTGTGGAGGGGCCATTGCCCCCATGTGTTACCATTGGGCCAGCTTGGTTGGTCACTATGGGTGGTGGCAATTGGCAAATGATAGTTTGCATCTATGTGCTTAGACCATTTGCCACATTGTGGGTGACTAGTTGTGATGTGGACATGGGTCCACTTGCTAAGGTTAGACCAGAAAATGGATCCAGGTTTGCACTAGCCACAGGGCTTGATGGTGCAGTGTGGAGGTTTGGTTTAGACTGATATGGGTTTGAACCATAATCGAAGGTTGTGGGGCACTTTGATGGAGTGGGAGATCACTAAGAATGGCTACAATGGTGCCGACTGAGTGTTCCAAACGGTGGTGGTTCGCCTCCTAAGCATGAGGAAGATCATGGAGGATCAATTGTGTTTTCTTGTGTGTGTGAAACTGGTGGGTATGAAATTCGGACCCTAGTTTCAATGGCTTCCTATTGGCTGAAGGTGGTCCCTCAGCCACCAAGACTACCAGAAGATAGTGCTTAGTTTGTTCCTCATGGGTGTTTCTACTCAATCAGAAAGTGTCATTGCCTATTTCACTTGGCAATTCCTCTCAGCAGCCAGCTACTTTGGGGTTCCTGTAATACTCCTCACAATGAGTTTTTGGGAAAATACCAATTACATCCCACAGTTGAAGAAGTCAGGGACTTATGTCCTCAAATACTATAGAGTTGATTGAAGTTGGTGTAAATTTGGTAACTTTTAATGTGTACTTAGTGTCATGAATTGAGTTGGGTTAATTATGTGGTATGCTGTGTTTGTTTTCTTGTTTGTTCTGGTATTTGGTTTGAAATATGGTTTATGAATTCATGGTAGAGCTCACATCATGGTTTTGAATGCAAACACAAACATAAATTGGTAAGCAAATGTAATGATTAACCTTGAATTATTGGCCTAACTAAATGTCTACCTCTTAGTGGTACTCTTCTTCAACCAAGAGAATGTGTTGGGCTCTCAACACAATGGGACTAATCCCATCCATAGATCCTCATGTCACCTCCCAAGTGCTAGGTTGGTCAAGAAGGGAGGATGCTTAGCACCATGAGAAGCCCTCCTTTTCTACCCCTCGTACCTTTCAGGTCACCTGGTTTTAGTGGTTTAGCAAAAATTCCATGGAGTGCCTAGATCTATACGAGTTGTCCCTTAGTCATATCCGAGAATACCCTAGAGGGTGATGACTAGGTAGAGGAGGAAGGGGGCAGCAAGATGGTTAATTTTATGTTATTTTTAGATAGACTAGTTGATTTTATTAAGCCTTAGTGATTGGATTAGCATATACACTTTTTTCATTGATTAATTTGCAAAAATTGAAAGTTGGAATTAAAAGAGACCTATAATGGTGGAAAAAGGCAGCTGGGCCACACTAACAGTCCTATAAAACAAGAAATTACTACTAATTAAACTAAAAAATAACTTCTTTATGACAGGCCGCACATTTTTGACCAAATCCCGCGAGGGGGCCGCGAGATTTTTCGAGAAATGAGTGAAGGGGTTGCACAAAATGCCAAAACAGCCACAACTTCAGCTCCTAGGCTGAATTTGTTCCTTCCTTAGGATTAAGTGTGCCCTGGGCACACTTGTTGGCCAATTAAGTGCACCTTGTCTCACCTTTTCCCCTTATAAGAGCAACCTGCTCGAAAAAGGAGTGTTTTGGTGCTGCAGGGTCAGATCTGGCCGACAGTAACTGGTAATGGGGTCAATCTAACTCAGCTTGGCCTAGTAGAGGCTTTGGAACTGACAGAAATAGGAAATAAAGTGAATTTAAATATATATAAACTAAAATTTTTGAAAACTAGGGTAAAAACTTAAAAACTTGAAAAACTTGAAATTTTTGCCCAGAGATCCTGTGGGATCGACCCAGTGGAGTTGGCAAAGCTGTTTGCTTTTGTGTGTGAAACTGGTGGGTATGAAATTTGGCGCCTGATTTCAATGGCTTCCTATTGGCTGAAGGTGGTCTCTCAGCCACCAAGACTGCCAGAAGACAACACTTGGCTTGTTCCTCACGGTTGTTTCTACTCAATCGGAATGGGTCATTACCCGTTTCGCTTAGCAATTTCTTTCAACAACTAGCTACTTTGGGGTTCTTGTGGTACTCCTCACAATGATTTTCTTGGAAAATCCCAAGTAATTCCCATAGTTGAAGCAGTTAGGGACTTATGTCCTCAAAGATTGCAGAGTTGATTGAACTTAGTGTAAATTTGGTAAATTTTAAGGCTTACTCAGCGTCATGAACTGAGTTGGGTTAATTATTTGGTATGCTGTGTTGGTTTCCTTGATTGTTCTGGTATTTGGTTTGCAATATGGTTTATGAATTCATGGTAGAACTCACATCATGGTTTTGTATGCAAACATAAACATAAATTGGTAAGCAAATGTAATGATTAACCCTAAATTGTTGGCCTAACTAAATGTCTACCTCTCAGTGTTACTCTTCTTCAACCAAGACAATGTGTTGGGATCTCAACACAATGAGACTAAGTCCATCCGTAGATCCTTAGGTCACCTCCCAAGTGGTAGGTTGGTCAAGCAGGGAGGATTCTTAGCACCATGAGAAGCCATCCTTCTCTACTCCCTATACCGTCTAGGTCACCTGCTTTTAGTGGTTTAGGAAAAACGCCATGGAGTGCCTAGATCTATACGAGTTGTCTCTTAGTCATATCCCAGAATACCCCAAAGGGTAATGAATGGGTAGAGGAGGAAGGGGGAAGCAAGATGGTTAATTTTATGTTATTTTTATTTAGACTAGTTGATTTTATTAATCCTTAGTGATTGGATTAGCATATACACTTTGTTCATTGATTGATTTGCAAAAATTAAAAACTAGAATTAAAAGATACCTCTAATGGTGGACAGAGGTGGCTAGGCCACACTACCAGTCCTATAAAACTATAAATTACTACTAATTAAACTGACAAAACAAATTCTGTGTGACAGGCCACACATTTCTGACCAAATCCCACGAGGGGGCCACGAGATTTTTCCAGAAATGAGTAAAGGGGTCACACAAAATTCCAAAACAACCACAACTTGAGCTCATCGGCTGAATTTGCACCTATCTAAGAATTAATTGCACCCTGGGCACACCTGTTGGCCAATTAAGTGCATCTTGTCTCACCTTTTCCCCCGATAAGAGTGACCTACTCCGAAAAGGGGTGTTTTGGTGCTGCAGGGTCAGATCTGGCCGACAGTAACTGGTACTGGGGTCAGTATGACTCAGCTCAACCTATAAGAGCTTCAACACTAATAGAAACATGAAATAAATTGGATTTAAACATATCTAAACTAACATTTCTAAAAACTAGGGTAAAAACTAAAAAACTTGAAAAAATTGAAATTTTTACCCAGGGATCCCGTGGGATTGACCCAGTGGAGTCACCAAAGATGTAGTGAGAATTTCTCCTCACTACAGGAGAATAAATAGATCCCTTGTGCCTATAGGGAACAAGGGTAGGTTTCTACCCTTAGAAAATAGTAAAAAACATAAGTAAAAATGACATAAATAGAGCTGTGAATTGAATCTATGTTAATCTAAGCAAATGACTACAATAGTCAAGTAAATCTAATAGCTAATGACAAAAAATAAAGGAGAAGAGATGATGGATCCTTTTTGAACCCCTCTGCACACAGTATGTTAGGGTTTTGCCTCCAAAACTTGCAAGACAAACCTACACTACCATGGAGACAACTTGCAAATAATGTTAATGAAAGACCTACAAATGGAGATGAGGGTTAGAAAGTAAAAACAAATAAAACAAGCATAAAAAAGAGATTATACCTCACTTGGGTGGAAATCGACCACCATGCCCTAGCTCATGGGAGCACATCTCTCTTTGTTGGGAAGCAATGGCTTGGATAAATGGAGATGAAGGAGAGGGTGAGTGGGTGGTTTGAGAGAAACAGGTCTCAAAGCATCCACAGGCAGCATAACAATATGCAAATGAGGAGTGTTTTGAGAGTGACCCTCCACCCTCCTTATATAGTTTTTCCAAGGGGTTTTAGGGATTTAAGCTCTTTGTCAAGGATTTAGCACCTTTTTTGGGCCTTTAGCCCCTTCTTCCCTAACTTTAGCCCCTTTCAGGGTTTTATCCCCTTTTTGAGGGATTTAGCTTCTGGGGGTCTATTTTGGGCTTTTTAGCTCTTTTCTTCATCCTTGGGCTCTTCTGGAGGTGTGGGGGTGAAATGGAAGGTCTTATGGAGTGAAATGAGTTTTGTGAGGTGGTTTCCTTGGGTGGTGTAGGCCATTGAGAGAAATGTGGGGGATTTTTGGGTTAACACTTGCCCATGAAATTATTCTTTCATTAGGACCCCCAAACTTTGTGGAAGCACAATCAAAGGCTCAATAAAAAAAAACAGGGATATGTACAAGTAGTGGAGTGACCAGTTACTAATATGTCAGATAGATCCTTTTTGACAAAGGTATTATTCAACCATGTGGCAACCTGGACGTTATCCCACTTAGCACTATGCAAATTGCAATGCAGCTTAGAGTCTTCAGACTAAGGTTTCTTGAAAATCAGGTAGCATTGCAATACTAGTTTAGGAAACTTTCCGAGTTAGCTAATTCCCAAAAAAGACCATAGCCCATTTGCATGGTTCAACTAGGCTTGGAAGTTCAATTGCTTTGTCTTGTGAGGCATGTTAGCTCCCACAACAGAGAAATCATATGCCCTTAGGTCCTGAATGAGAACCATGAGGAAAGAATGCCCCCACAACAAAAGTTCTAAGAACAGGCATGTTCCTCAGATCCTTTCCCATATATCCCATGTTCTGAACTATGGGCATGATACCTCCACTCATTCCTTCATATTAGAGCCATAGCCATGATTGGTTTCACATGTAGGCATGGATGATTTTAAGAACCCCCCCTAGATTTATATGTAGAAAAAAATGTAGAAGTCTTTGTGTATCAACTCTTCAGTTGGGGATTTTAAAAGCATCATGTACATCTATATTGACTTATAGTGAACTATATGATGCATTTTCAAAAAAAAAAATTGAAAAAAAAAACCTATAAATTCTCATGGATTAATATTATATTTTCACAAAGAAATCAAACAAAAATTTGAAAATTTTCAACAATTCCTATGGCTTTATATCATATTTTGAAGAAATTGAAGGATCCAGGGATTAACAACTAGGAATCAGTGTTTCCCTTGCCACACATTAAGTAGTTGACAAGGGAAAATTCAAAGACATGAATCTTCTTGTTTCTACCTCATGGAAATTGGTAAATGGATGAAAGAAATGACCAACAAAGATAGAGGCAGGAGGATAGGGGAGGGAAAAGGAGACGGTAAGAGTAAGAGAGGGTCTAACCTCCCCAATTACGTTTTACACTTGCCAAGTCGAAGAAGTTCAGTACAAAAGTCAATTTTGGCACTATGGATATTGAAGAAATTAGAGCAAGGGCTATGAATTCCATGCCCAACAAGAAGAGGAAGAGAAAGTAGCCACTGTTGCACCCACTCTCATCTTGGAAATTTATTTCCACAAATAATTTGTTTGACAAAAATGGGACACAAATACAAGTTTTTAGTGCACAATCAGTTCCATTATGTGTTCGTAAGGAAAATGATGTATAATTCTTATGGATTCAGTAAAGTTATGGAAAGAACGAATAAATCAAACAGTGCACTTGGGAAATCTTGCTCTGTTTTGAAAATTACTATTGCAAGATCTAAAATAACATTTCTATATAGTCCCAAAGTGTTTGATGGAATCCCATAAAGGTTCAATTTGGAACTATAATAGTGCTTGTATCATGGGACCTTACTATTCCTACCCACTCTAGACAGACATAAAGATGATCATATTTTGTCAAAAGTATACACACTTGGATCACACAAAAAAAGATACCAGTATTAAAATCCTAAACTTCAAAAATCTTCTAATCCGTTATCTTTTAAATATTCATGATGTTTTAAATTTTTTTTACCAATTTCAGTTTCACTAGGACTAATTAGGCACTAATTATTGATATTAATTACTAAACTTGTTACAGATTTATCTACGAATGATTTTGGGTGAACCTGAGGTCAATTCTTCCACTTCCCAAACTAAAAGGATAAGGGGATAATATGACAATAGCTGGCTATATTTGAATCGCAAATTTACAACCAATGCCAATCTTTCAGTGCAATCTTGTGAAGGAAATTGTTCACTGAAAATGAAACATGTCTATTTTGATCTGCAAAGCCAATTAGCAGGAAAGGCTCCACATTAGATAGTAGATTCACCATTCCACCTTTCGATGAAACACAATGTCTACCTACTACTAAAAAATGAAGGATACAAGTATCTTCGTCTTCGTCAACTTACTTTCTAATGCAAACATAACAGAAGCATGGAAAAGGGAAAGAGAATACATTCTTCGAAACTATGACTTTGTTATCTTAAAAGTAGATATTTGTAAACATTTTTTTTGACAAAATTGGAGACTAAACACTAAGATATATCTTTAACCTGTTATAGACTACCTGAGAATAACTTGCCACATGAGTACAGCTAAAAATAGTTGATGCATCAAATAGAAAAAAGATTAAACCCCATTGTCTCATCATCTTTGAAGTAGGACTAATCTCTTTAAAATGAAAAAATCCATGATCTTCAATAGAATCCACAGAAACAAACATTTCCTAAAGAAGAAATAGATCACCAGGGACACCAACTACTATTACCTCTAACTTTAAGTGAATGGAAGTGATTAGCTGATTTAAGGATAGGGGAAACAAGAAAAATAGAAGGAAAAGCAAAGAAATCTATGCTACTCTTATAATGAGTACCATGTGCCCTGGAAAATAATTGCTAATGAGCTCCATGGTTGTTGAATAATATAACTTACACCTAGAATAAAACCAACAAAGTGCCAAAGAATAATATCCAATGAGGAAAAACTCATCAAGGTGTGGTCTAGCAACAAGGTTGAGTGCTCACATAAATGATGACTCAAGCTTAAAACCCAAAAGTCTTGCTCCCAGTACAGTTGATCAAAGTGTTTCAAGATGAGAGTCAGATCAAGGTGGCTACACTACTTCCAAAGTGTTAAAATAAGATTCTTTCAGTGCTAATACAGTCTTATTTGAGAATGAGACTAAGTGAATGAGACTAAGTGCAATTCTTGGGTGACTTTCACAAAATTATTGATCAAAGTGTTTCAAGATGAGATTCAAGTCAAGGTGGCTACACTACTTCCAAAGTGTTAAACTAAGATGTTTTCAGTGCTAATGCAGTCTTCATTCTGTGAATGAGACTAAGTGCAATTTTTGGGTGAATTTGACAAAATTATTAACCAAGAGGTCTAATTGCAACAGATCTCTCATAAAAGTCTCCTACCCAATCCAATAAGAAAGAGGGTTAAAAAATTCAATTAACTATACAAGTAAAAATGTTATGAATTTGATGAGTGGTGATTTATGAAAACTCAAATCAAGCAATAAGAGAACCAACTGAATGAACCATATCTAATACCTTGTCCCCTATTCACCATAGAACATTTATAACATTATAGTGAAATGATTTGACTACAGAGTACCAACCATGCAACCATTACTTACATACCTTTACCATAACTACCCAACATAAATGGATAATTGTAGAATCTAATAAAATGGGTAATAAAAAATTCCATTGCTTTCAACCCATATAAGTACACAAGTCATCACATAAAGCAATTTGGACAATATATCTATGTAAATAAACTCAAAATTTCACAACCCAAATAAGCTAAATACATTGCGTCTCTTCCTATTCTTACAAAAGAAGTAGAGATCGAAAACATGTAGAGAAGGACAAATAAATGAAGGGGATTTGTGAGTACTGGCCGTCTCCATCCTTCTCAAACAAACTCAAAGCTTCCTTGTTCTTAGAGATCTATTCATCTGTTAACTTATACATCATTTTCATGTAATTTAATAAGATAGAGCAAAATACCAAATTTTTAATCATATTATCCATAAATCCGAGGCAAAATACCAATTTTTCAACCTATTATCCATAAATCCGGTGAACCATCTTCATTTCTTCTCCCAATCGGAAAAAATCGGGTGAATTTGGGCAAATATCTCTTGAAAATCGGAAAAATTAAGATCGTAGAGCTTGATCTCGTCTAGTGCACTGTTACGGAGAGAAATTCCTATGGCTTGGGGTACCACAACAAACAGACTTGACTCCAGAAATCAATCTTTCCCAATATGCAATAGAAATAAAATGTCTAACACTAAAGGATCAGACCTCGTACCTTATTCCAGATGGTTGAAGTAGATCCCCATTGAGCTTTCTGATCTTCAGCTTGAATTGATGTAATACTTCCTCAACAAAAAGTAAACAATACAAGCATACTATATATCATGGTGTTAGATCTATTCTAGCATATATGTATATCATCAATAATGTAAAAGCATTTGACATATTCCAATCGATACAACATTAATCAAATACACATAATTGGACAGGAAAAGATAGTTCTTATTAATATGAATTAGATATTACAAGATAGATACAACCTTTGACGGCATGTCTGCGAATCGGAGAAACTGAATCCCCCACTGGGCCTCCACCACCTCAATCCTCCATCTCTCAATAGCAACCTTACTAGCAAAAGGAAAGATTGGGAAGAACACAATAGTGCTCCAAGGGACAAAGGGATGCAGACTCAAGTATAAATTCCAGCAACAATGGACTATAGTTTCTTTGGTTCATTCTCTCTATATGCCTTCAATGTACCAATGGGTTCCTGATATAGCTTCACAATGGATAATGAAGCTTCGAATCCGAGTGATCTCAAGGCATATGGAAGGTCAGGAGTCAAGTGAGTCGGATCCAAGTCAAGGAAAACTCCAAAAGGATTTGGACTATGCACACAGCCTGATGTATGCAGTTATCGGGGTTAGATCCGTGTATGTATGCGATTATCCGGTAAAAATACGCATATTTCATTTTTCATATAGTTTTAGGGATGATCAAGGAAACATCAAAGGATAAAAGATGGTCCATGGGGTCTAAAGAGTCTGCAGTGGGACAGGGGAAGGCCATACAAAGTGTGATTCACCTAGCGTGGTGAAATCTGCTATAACAGATGCCCCCTAATGTGTGAGGTCATAGGGGTCATACAATGGTCGAAATACATTATAATTCCATCCCAGAAGTGGAGTGATGAAGGTACCCAAATGGAAGACCAACCACCCAATCAGCATAGTACAATAATACAACTCTACATATAACTGCAAGTACATATAGTAGTACCAAATACATAAGAGTACAATGGCCATGAACATGCATAATACATGATATCACATATGTGGTCATCGACACATACAATATACATAGATCAAAATATCCATGATGAAGATATACAAAGGACCATGATCTCCATAGTGGCTGGAAATATCTTACATATACTGGTATTAAGTCACGAGAACTGAAATCTCATGAACACAAGCACGATCAAGGAGGTAGCATATAAGAGATGCCACTAGTGTGGAAAGTGTTCTACACAAACCGCTACGAGTACATGTCCTACTATGTGAATAGAGGTGTCGAGGTCGAACATAGTAGTCCATCGTCTGATTACCGGCCATTAATGTATACCGTTAACAGACGTGATATTACCCAGCGATAATGAAAATGGGAATCAAGGTACTAGAGTGCAAACTAACAAGTGTGAATAGATGTGTTGAGGTCGAACACTTCAGAGAATCCATCGATCAGGGGACATTGATGTATTCCCAAGAAACTGTCGATGGCAAGAGAGCGTGCCACTGATGACTGCAAGTCTCAAGGCACTCAAAAGGACTCTAGATTCCAATCCCAGAATAGATGATCTGAAGTCGATGGGATGAAATATGCTGGAAGGAGGGCATTAAGGCATCCCCCATCATCCAACACGAGGTACTCAAAAAAGTTGTCTAATGTGGAAGGACTCGATCATAAGGTGCATGAACCAGTAACTGTATCGAGAATGGCCAACATGCAAAGTCAATATAACTGAGGAATGGCCGACACGGGTTTCAACTTCCTTCGAACAAGAGCATAACATCATATGGTGACTGAATGAAGGTAGCATAGACTTGATATACAAATTGGGACATCTCTGTGACACAAGAGGCATCAACAGAGGCTCCATAGGGACTGGAAGCTTAACCAGTCAGTGGAGATAAACTTAGATAAACAAGTACAACTCCTAAAGTCAAACTATAAACCAACCAATGGATGTGATATACAATGCTATGTTCGAAGGCGACACAACTTGACAGCTGCCAAAGATAACATCTTTCCTTGTCCGACTTTTTTGTTTTTTTATTTTTTTGGACTTTTTAAGTTATTTGAAAATCTTGAAAAAAGAATAAACTAGCTTTATAGTTACAAAATAGGACGAGACGAGTGTCATCAGGGAAAACAAACTAGTTCTAAGCAATGGAACATACCTATGCTCAATCCAAGGATACATGTGTAGGATATCGACACTCAAGGGAAAATCCCCTCCCGGTAAAAAGAGAGATCAAGTTGCGAAGGATATAAAAAATGGCTCTGCATGGCTAGACATGAGACAAGCTCAGGCTATATCGCTGAAACGCAATGTCAGGAGAGCCAGCATAAAGCTCAATAAGCCAGGAAAAGGTCATGATAATGCATTCACAACTTGACATAGGGGGAGTCCGGAGGGAAACAGGCCAGCATAAGATCAAGAGGAGTATGAGGCTCTTACGAAATGTCATGGCAGTACTATACAACGAACTCCCACACCCTAAAGGAGAAAACGTCGGCATGTGCACTAAATACAAATAAGGTGCTAACTAGGGTACCCATGTAAATTGCCACTCATATCATGCCACTTCTATAGCAGCAAGAAGGTTCTGTGACATAATAGAGTGGGTTCGTACCTAATGTCATGGTGACATGGTCATCAGGTCATGCAAAAATGCAAACGGTGGTGAACCTAACCTATATGCTAGTGTAGATGTTATACCTGATATAGGAACGAACGGGTCAAAACCTCACAGAGAGTGTACAAAAAATGGATCCTACATGACAACCATATTAGACCAAAACAACCCAAAATAGTCAATAAAGAATCTAAACTATAGGATATAGGGAGGAATGATCATGACAATAGCACACAAAGGAAATAATGCAGTGAACAATGGGACATAAAGAATGAAAGTAAGGTGTGGACTCAACGTTCACGCATCCACCACAACCCCCATGAAGGTGACCACTGGAGTGTAAAGACTGAGCGACGGGAATAAAAATCATCTACCAATGGAGTAGAGGATGGAATATGACAATTCCCAAATCTATGAGCACAGTAAGGGGTTGTGATGCCTCGAAGTCTAACACGAGGGCCCATACTAGGACCAAGGATGGGTGATAGGATACCAGACATGCCAAAAATAAAAGGACCCAAAATCAAGAGAGCATAAATCTACTCAAGTAACCGCAATCCCAAAGGCCAACTAGTGCACAAAGAGCACACTCCTAAGAAAATCTACAACCAAAATACAAGCAAACCAAGGGGAGGATATGTGAGCTCCCGAATGCAGTAGGTATGTCTCTCCTAGGAGAGGCTCGAAACTCCCATACACTACAAGCGGAGGTATGTAACCAATTATAGTGGCCCTCAGCTTCAAAGCATAAAGAGATTATGCTGTATGACCTCTACCTGGATGGGACACCTGCATAATAACCTCTACAAGTACCCCCTCGATAACCTAGGTAAGGTCACTAAGGTCACCTCAATATAATCAAAGCTCAGGCAGACAGTCGTAGGCAGGATTGACCGTATGGGAAGGGTAGCAAACCCTGAAACTCTTGAAAGGGCCCCCAAATATGAATACAATCTTGGAAATATCTCCGGTGCTACTCAGTTATGACTAGGGGTCATCCCAATCGATAACCGTTCACACTGCCTCATGCTTAACTCCCGTTTGAGAGGAGGATCTTGAGAAGGATGGTTATACCAAGGATTTCACACACTCCCTGGACAGACAGCTACATGCTGTTGTTTAGTGATATTGGAGAATTAACTTACAATGAACTATTCCAAGATCCTAAAACCTAAGATTGTTGGTGCACCCTAGAAAAGAAAAGAGTGTAATTCATTTTAATTAGTGTTGATTTTAGTTGGCTGTAATTACTCAAAGGGAAATGGCTGTGCAACTAGTGATATGAAGACTTAGCAGTGAAATAAAAGTGCACACCATAACAAAAAATGCTAAGTGCAATCTTTGTCAAATGAAAAATATGGTATGCCACTACATGAGATGCATAAATATATCTTCCTTCAATGTCAATGCAATCATTCCTATATGAAATCCTAAACACAACTCTCATCCAAGAAATCCAATGCAAGTACCTCCTTAAATCCATATCTAAGATGCAACTAAGAGTGCAACTACTTTGTATTTTTCAATATAAAAGAATGAAAAAATGCAATAAAAGTCATTTAAAACTCTCAGTCTCTGCAGCAAGTATAAAAGACAAGCTGAGCAAGACACCAAGACAAAAAGAGTAATGCACTAATGGCAAAACAAAAAGGGAAAATGACTAAAACTACTTTCAAAGAAAAATCAATGAAAAAGTGGTCTCTGGTCACAAAAGAAGCATCCAACAGACAACATCAGACCCAAGGAAGACCCAACCACACTCACAACCCACCCATCAACTTCCCACAACATCAAACTCAACCAAAAGGGAGGATGTACGCAACTGTTTAAAGAACAACTACGTTTGTACGCGACTTTTGGACAAAAACCGAAGTATACAGAGAAGGCAGTGGTAAAAAGCAGGCCAAAGGTCAACCAAATAAAGGGAAGTGTCAATAGATGAACATACTATAAAATGCAACCCAGAAACAAGGAGAAACAAAGAGCAAGTCAATAATATCAAGCCCATTGTTCCCCCAAACCCCAAATAAAAACAAGGAACATCCCCAGCAGAGTCACCAATTTTGTTACGGAGAGAGATTCATATGGCTTGGGGTACCACAAAAGACATACTTGACTCGAAAAATCAATCTTTCCCAATATGCAATATAAATAAAATGTCTAACACTAAAGGATCAGACCTCGTACCTTATTCCGAATGGTTGAAGTAAATCCCCGTTGAGCTTTTCGATCTTCAGCTTGAATTGATGTAATACTTCCTCAACAACAAGTAAACAATACAAGCGTACTATATATCATGGTGTTAGATCTATTCTAGCATATATATATATATATATATATATATATATATCAGCAATAATGTAAAAGCATTTGACATATTCCAATGGATACAACATTAGTCAAATACACATCATTGGAAAGGAAAAGATAGTTCTTATTAATATAAATGAGAGATTACAAGATAGATACAACCTCTGATGGCACATCTGTGAATCGGAGAAACTGAATCCCCCACTTGGGCCTCCACCACCTCAATCCTCCATCTCTTGATAGCAAGCTTACTTGCAAAAGGAAAGCTTGGGAAGAACACAACAGTGCTCCAAGGGACAAACGGATGCAGACTCAAGTATAAATTCTGCCAACAATGGACTATAGTTTCTTTGCTTCAATCTCTCTATATGCCTTCAATGTACCAAGGGGTTCCTTATATAGCTTCACAAGGGATAATGAAGGGTCGAATCTGAGCGATCTCAAGGAATATGGAAGGCCAGGAGTCGAGTGAGTCGGATCCAAGTCAAGGAAAACTCCAAAGGATTTGGACTATGCACACATCCCGATGTACACGGTTATCGGGTAAAAATCCACGTATATCATTTTTCATATAGTTTTAGGGATGATCAAGGAAACATCAAAGGATAAAAGATGGTCCATGGGGTCTAAAGAGTCTGCAGCGGGACAGGGGAAGGCCATACAAAGTGTGATTCACCTAGCATGGTGAAATCTGCTACAACATGCACCATATAGTTTTATTGGAAAATAGTGATGGAAATCAAAAGTTATATAACAAACAATTGATGTATGTTTTTTTTAAAACTGACGTGTGTCATTTAGAAAAATAGTTATAAATAATTAAAACATAGTTTTCAAGGAAAAAATTACATATTTAGAATCGTAAGATCATACTCTACAATATCCTAGATTTTCATAAAAAAATATTGTGTATGTCATATCAAAACACGCCATCTAAACTAAGCATATTGATAGAGTTCTAAAAGACAAGCAATAGCCTTGGTTTATTTGTCCTAGCCAATAGGTTAGGTATTCCGAAACTATTTTAGAACCTAATGCCAAACCTTATTCCCACCAATTATTTTAATTTTAAAGTAACGCATATGCGTTATAGCTTATTCATATCGCATATGCAATA
>LPNX010580182.1:1226036-1238536 GCA_001517045.1 Pseudotsuga menziesii | reverse complement strand
GTCATCATTATCATCATCATCATCCTCATCCTCATCCTCATCATCATTGTTGATCACCCTCATCCTCACCATCATCTACACCCTCATCCTCCATCATCACCATCCTCATCATCATCATCATCATCATCATCATCATCATAATCCTCATCCTCATCCTCATCCTCATCATCATCATCACCCTCATCCTCCTCATCATCATCATGGTCATCATCATCATAGTCATCATCCTCCTCATCATCACCATCATTGTTCATCATCATCTTCATCGTCACCATCATCCTCATCATCATTACCATCCTCCTCCTCCTCCTCCTCCCCATCATCATCAATACCCTCATCCTCATCATCATCATCACTCTCATCCTCATCATCATCATCATTGTCATCATCCTCCTCATCATCACCATCATTGTTGATCATCATCTTCATCGTCACCATCATCCTCATCATCATCATCATCATCATAATCATCATCACCCTCATCCTCATCATCATCGACACCCTCACCCTCATCCTCATCATCATCATGCTCATCGACACCCTCATTTTTCATCACCCTCATCCTCATCATATAGATAAATGTAAATTGCATATATTCATTGATAACTAAATCCCATATGCCATATATCTCATATGCACTAAATTGCATATGCAATATATCGTATATGTGTTGTGGAGAACATGTAAAAACCTGCCCGTTCATTAAAGAGATGGAATTCAACATCACATATGCAATATATCGGAGGTGTGTTATATCGCATATGCGATATGTGTTTTATAGAAAATGTTGGGTGGTATCATGTGGGCCAGGTTTATTGTATCAAAAGACATAATTCGTCTAAACCTGCGCACAGAGAACTGTTCGACATGCAATTTTTTATCATTACTTACAGAATTCCATAGTTTTGTACAGGTTTGGGTGGATTTCAATGGGGAATGTACATAATAGAGGATGAAATTCAGCAAAGAAGGTGCTTATACTGGAAGAAGCAGAAAATAAAAAACAAAAAAGGGAAGATTCAAGAAATCGTCGGCATTCATTACATGAGCAAATAGTTCCCATTCCCCCTCAACAGATACTTGACGTAGAGGCTGAGGAAGATAATGCAACATTAAAGGAAGTTGTTTATATGGAAGTCGATATTATTGACCCATTGCTAAATGAACAATCTTGTGAAGAGTTCAATAATTATGTTACTCCCGATGCAAATGTGACTCAGTAACAACCATGTTCAGTGGTTCAATCTCCTAATCGAAGTTGTGAGCCGGTAGTGGATGTATGCATCACTCCAGCATTTAAAATGACAACAAATTTTCTATCAAAACAAAAGAGAACTCCTAAACGAATACAAGTGGATGAGAGTGGATTGACTTCCCTGGAAGGTAAGGTGCCTAAACACACTATCCTTCGTCATTCTTCTCAAATAATGAGACAATATTTTGAGAACAAATCCGAAGCCAGTAAATGCCAAATATTTTTAGCTTTGCTTAAGTCTATAAATATGGCAACTATTAGAAGAAATTTAGGTATAATAACAATGAAAAATATTGAATTAAGTAATCACATTGTTAGATCTCTTGCTGCTGCATTCACATCGATTGGTAAAAAAACTTGTTCACAAGATTGTAATGTGGCTTGTGTATTGCTTGAATCAATTGTATGTAGATCCAAAAGACAACATCATTTACTTAAATGCACATCACAAATTGTGCCTTTACATCCAAGGACACTTAAAAAATATTGAGTAAGAATAGAGAACCTTGATGTAGAGGGCCAAATGGAAACATTATGGGCATTTAGCAGTAGGTTGCCCTGCAAAGACATGAAGTTAGTCGATGTAGTGAAGGGCATAGTGCAAATGTTTTGGAATGATAACACTAGGACTTCTTCTAAGATGAAGGATGCGTTAAAACATTGTAGGGGTTCTAGAAACATTGAACCTCATGTTAAACATTATCTTGACATGACACAAACTCAACTATTCTAGATGTTTAAAGTTTCCCATGTAGAGCTAGGGCTCGAGAAAAGATCTTTTGAAAAATGCAAGCCTTTGTATGTTTGAAGCAATACCATCTGAAACACTTGTTGTTGTATATACCACATATAGTTTGACCTATATTACCATACATTTGCACATATACATCGTTTTTTGCATCCTAACCATGTGCAAGCCCTGCTCAAGTATAGTACCGCCAATGTCATCTAGAGATTTCATCCATAGCATAATGTGTCCAAGGAAAGATGGGTAGACACATTACTTAAAACAATGTGTAGATAGTCCTTGAAACAATTATGGTGGGCTGTCATTATCATCTGATTGCATCCATCAAAGTGAAGATCAAGCATTCGGGAATGCAATTGTCGAGAAGCAAAACTATCAGTATGAGACATATCAGCTAAATGATGGGAAAGAAAGTAGGAATATTAAATTGGTGACTTCACAGGTAAATTCTTGAATATTGACAAATTAATATTCATGTACACATATTTTTATGTGGTTTATTAACATATTAATATTCATGTACCAGGTGTGAGTATGTGATTTTATTCTAGAGTTTCGTGGAAAGATCCAATAGTACATTCAACATGTCGATATGTCACGGTGGCAAGATGAGATATTCAAAATATGCTAGGACACCTTCCCTCCTAGAACAATACTATGAGTGGTTTACTTTGTAGAAAACTACACCCTACAACCACAAAACAAAATTCAAAGTTAATACTATCACTCAGAGCAAGTGAGCATAATGGTGCATATCACGTATCGACATGGGAAGGATAGCAATTAAGAGAAACGTGTGATACTGAAAGAAACTCACTTCTACATAAGTGATGACCAGACCCATGACATCCATTACATGCAATGTTGCTTTAAATTATTCTATGATCACGTGATAGCTATGGATATACCATTTTATCGTCATTTCATTTGGTCAGATGGTTGTGCTGCACAGTTCAAGGATGCACATGTATTTGAATGGTTATGTTTGTTGCACATAACATACAAGGTCCCACATGTATGGAACTACTTTGAAAATGGTCATGGAAAAGGAGAGCACGATGGTGCTAGTCCATGCATTAAAACTCCCCTTCAAAGGGAAGAGATGAAGTTTATAGGTGGTCGCCTTTGAGACGCTGCATCTATAATCCAATGGTGTCCATCTATCCTGGGAGAAGAAGCAACAAGGAAACACTTAGTGCGAAGAATATTCTGGGAGGTGACAAATATGGATGAATCAGAAACACCTTGGGTGAACACACTGCATGGAAATCAACATTTTCATTCAATTAGAAGCTCAGACAACTCGGCCCTACAAATTTGGACAAGATTGAAGGCTTGCTTTTTCAATTCCTGTAGCATCAGTGAATGGGATGATTGTGAGCATACAGATACCATTGATACATGGGATTGAGTGACACTTGGCACCAATTTCAACGGTGTAATGCCTCCATAATTAGTAAGAGAAAAAACTTATTCCTTCGACTATTTATGCCCTTGGAACAGCTAAACAAAGAATTGTGAATGATAATAAAAAAACACCTGGTAATTCATTCATCAATCATCATGGATCAACTATGTTAAAATTTGTAATCCTATCATCTTTAATTTTATGTACAACACTTTCTTATGAACAAGACATTTTCCTTTATCCACAGAATATTCAAACCCATGCAGTTGAACTATTTGTAATTGTGAAACTGAGAGGGGATTTCTGTTTTTCATGTATCTTCAACCTTTCTTTTAAGTACCATGTTTCAATTTCTGCGAATCAACACATATGGTCTTGCAATTTAAGTGTAACCCAAGATAAATTTTACGTTCCAAACACATCAAGGAGTTGGTTTCACAGTTTCTTTTAAGGTGTACTTTATGCAATTCGTGGAGGACTTTTAAATCATCATGTTATTAACCGCACAACTAGCCTTAAAACGATAGATCATGATGCATAAAACAACCATTCTTTTAACATCAATAACTATAGTATATATATGATGCTATCTAATGGGAACATGTGTAAATCAACGTCAATACAAACAAAATTAAACAACATAAAGTATAAACACAAAGGAGCCATTAATATACATGGTTCACCCTTAACCAGGGGTTACATCCATGAAACTATTAAATAATTCCATTAACTTATTCAACTAAAGGTTACAAACTGCAGTTCTAGTGCTGTGTGATTTCGACCATATCTCACAGAGGACAAACAAATTCATGAAAAGAATTACTGAAAGGCCCTGTTCCCCTTACTCCTTCATGAAGTTTATGTAGCTCTTGCTCTATATTTATGACCAAGTGAAAATGTATTACATAAAAGAAAAATATAAGTATGGAAACCTGAAAAGAAAAACCCAAAATGGTCTTCACAGCAAAACTCAAATTGGGAATATTGATTCGAACCATCACCGGTACGGAACTGTCGTGAAAGTTCAGATTTCCTCAGTTAAAGGAATGAAAACATAACCTATTTCTAGAGAGGGATGGTTTACCTATTATACCCTTTCACTCATCAGTCAAAGCAAAGCGAACCATTAGCTATCTCAGTAAAATCGTCTCATATAAGTAATATTTGGTCCAAAATGTTCAGCCAGGATTCCATATTTCTAAAAGTAGTAAGCCACGCGAATAATAGAGAAAAATAAATAAAATCCCTTGACTAAGTTATCCTTTCTGTCTCACACCACAAGTTTATCATTGCAGTGACAAGCGCCCAAATACAAAATGATTATTCCCTATTCGTAATGAATTAGAAAATTATTCAATTGTAGGGTAGTTGTATTTTATGTATGACTTTCCCGTCAGACCAAGACAACTAACAAAATGGCTACATTTTGAGTTTAAACAACATTTTGCAATGATCAGTTGCCGCCCTTACCAAGAATAGTTTTGGGGATGAAAAACCTTACTGCAATTGTATAGATTATGTAATAATTATCAGTCTTCCATGCACTTGAAACTCAAACTAAAATGCATACACGCTGAGTGGGAGAAAGGCATAGCTCTTGGATGTTCGATCTGAAGTCGCTATTGGGGATTGTGATCCAAGACTAGCCCGTGTCTACCAAATGATGGTATGTGTCCTATAAAAAAAGGGGGGGGGGCTTACTACGGAATTTGAAATCTGCTACAGCAAACTGTTTATACCAGCAAGCTCAAAAATATATAATCAACGCAAACCTTCATTCATCATCACACACAAGCACAACTACCAAAAATGCAGTGAATTTTCTTATACAGATCCACACGCCGACGTTCACCTTAACGCTGAGATAAATGTATTGTTTTAATGGCAATGAACTCACAGGTATTTTCATTCAATCCACCATACCTTCTAGTTTTCTATAAGGAAAACCCAAATCCCATGATAATTAATGGTTAGTGGAAAAAAAACGCCATGTTCCAGACCCGTATTTTTAGGTGAGGTGCATATGATTCAAATGCATATATATTGCGTGTAAAATCCTTCCATCTTAATCGCAACTTACCTAAAAAACATAGACAGGCCTACAGAAAATCAGAATCATGATATGCTAGCACATGAACGTCTCTTGTCAATACGATCTGAGCTGAGAAGGCATAGGTAGACTCCCACATGTTTTCTGTAGCATACCAGGTTGAGAAGGATCCTCCAAGGAGGATGAACAGTGTGGAAAAATAGAAACGAAAGTCTTTGGAAGCGATACGAGGTATTTGTGATTGCTAAGAAAATTCTGGCTAAAACAATTTATTGAACACCATTGAATTTTCATTAGCAACTGTGACATTAAAACAGTATAATTTTTAGGTTAAAAATGAAACCAACACATTCGAGTACAATCGGATTGAATTATCTATCTTAATACCTAAAGGATATACCTCTGTAAGCCACTGAATTCCAAATGCGATTTTGGCTGATTGCGGACTGATCACGTTGGGATCCAGATGGGCAATGAGTACAAAGTTCAACTTGAGTGAAGGCCTCACCCACACACAAAAATACAGCTTCTCTCTGGGGGATTCAACCTCCAGTCTTCTGGCATGATGTCTGATAGGAAGCACCACCCCCTTATTTCCTCCCTTCCCTTCTATATATAGATCGCACATTGATTATAATAAGGCCATGCTCTTCCACTTACCTTGGCCAACATTTCTAAACATAGGGTTGTCGTTGCAACTGATCGTGATTTACGCTAACAATTCCCAAGATTTTGGTGACTGTTTATGCTCTAAGACAATGCCCATGACTGTTAAGTTTAATAATCATTTATTTCCTTCCTTCCAGCTGAACCCCTCCTTCTTTGAAGCCAAGATCATAGCCTAAAAGGAATAGGGGATTTAACCTATTCCACTTGATAATCAATTAATTAAAATTCATTGGTCGCAGGAATAAATTCCTCATCCTCTTTTCCCTATAATATCCTCTAAAATATAAAAGGTTAAAGTCACATCTTAATCCATCATAACCTTATATAATAATAATTCATGCCTTTTATAAAGACTTAAATCTATCATTCTTTTCCTTATGATAGACTTCATATAGTAATAGTCCATGTATTTTTATAAAGACTTAATATATTAATTCTTTTCATAATAATCCATGTCTTTTATAAATATTGAAACTTATCATTTTTTTTAATGAAGGGATCGTCCTTTCCACAACTTATTTCCTCTTAGGATGACACCTATAGTTGTCAAGGAAGTTGTGATATTTTCTTAGGTATAAGTACTTTGTTTATAATATGTAAATGATCTTTTCTTATAATTACCCTTTATTTTACTCAAGGGTTTCTTCCTAATTTTAAGGAATATAACTGAATCATTTCACTCATTTTCCCACCAACTTAGGCATTTCCCTATTTCCCTTTTATACTTTTAAAAATGTGTGCATCTCAAAGTCTAATATGAGTCTCTATAAAATTAGTCTCCGTAGATGGTATGTTATCGAATGGTTGAACGAAGTAAGGTGAAGGTGATAACTTCCTTTCGATTTTTTCAAAGGGGCTACGACTTATAGTCCTTTCACAAGTTAACACTTAAACTCCTTGACTCTTTTATGTCATTGTTAAGAGGACTTGAACTCCCTCTATCATGGCTTAACCAAAATAGGATTAGTAACTCGGCTACGATATCTTGGTTGGGATAAAATTTAGCAAAGGCCGAACCCATTTTAGGGTGAACCTTATCTATAATACCAACATACTCCAAACGAGAGATAAGACTAGGCTATTATTTATGGCTCTTTTAGTTGTTCTCCTTTAGCCCTTGTGGGTTTAGTTGACCATCGTTAAGTTGTGTCGAAGTTTTGGGTCTCCTAAGTTTATCACTTAGGTAAATAACTCATATAGATTTTTGACTCTTATTCTTGGTGGGGCCTTGGCTTTGAGCTCCTCACCAAGACAAATACAATAAATTTTTTTACAATAAAACATATTTATAGGTATGCAAGTGGAACATTACAAATAGGGTTAATGAAATAGAACATTTGGAAGATGATCATAGACATATTTATACACACTATGATCACATATCGGATCTCATACAAGTAGGTACATGAGTAGTACTTAAATAAGAAAATGCATTTATGTATTGCTTACTCGACCTATGTAGAATTTAATTTATGTAGAAATTAGAAATGCAAGACCTTATTTACAAATGTATTGTTAACTCGACCTATTTCCTTTCACAAGTTAGATATATGCAGTGGTTGCCCCCAAAAATAATGAATGGGTTTATGACTATTGGTTGGCACGTAGCTCAGAGGGGAAACAAACCCTTCTAGAACCTGTTAAAGATGATGAAAATAATGAATTCACAACTGGATTGATGGTTATAAATGGGGAGTACTTGACACTTGTAGCACAACAAAAAAAGAAGGGTGGGTATGTATATCAAGATTATAGACCAGGAGCTCTTGTATACCACTTCACCAACCTAGTAGTTGGTATAAACATCAAGCTCCGCACACTTCGTCACAAAATAAAGGTCACATGTATGATACTTTCTACCTCATATAGAGCACGAAATATTGATGGACACCATCGGCAACAGAGATGATCTGGATTCCCTACTTGTATGAGTGCATTGTCACGTGCGTTATCTAACCTTTAAAGTGAATTCTGAAGCACAATTTTCATTATTTAGCCTTACTTTATTCCCAATGTAATAAAAATGCGATTGACATATACCTTTCATAGACATAATATTATTCAGAGGATACTGGACAGTATAAACACGATCGTAAAACCTCGGGTGAGTTATCTATAAATCATGTTTGCACATTTTCATTGGGTTCTCTTTTCTTTCTTATGATGTTACTAATGTCTAGCGTTTAGTGTGCCTAGGATACAAATACCATCTACAACACATTGGAGGTGCCAATAATGGTGTCTTTAGACACCACCAAATAGAGTTCGGAAAATAACAAGCTCTCAAGTTGTTGAAATTTACATTTCTTGATGTTTTTAGTTTAATATAAATTTAATTACATTGCCATGTACAAATCAAAAACCAAATAGGATTTCATGAACATCAATTTGCATGCACCGACTAGGGTTGACAAGGTATGAGATGGAACTAGGGTTTAGTAAGCAATTTCCAAGTTAAGAGAGGGAACTAGAAACACATGATCACCAATAATTGCATGCACCAACTATGCTTTCATGAACACCAATTTGCATGCACCAACTAGGGTTGACAAGGTATGATATGGAACCAAGGTTTAGTGAGCAATTTGCAAGTTAAGAGAGGGAAATAGAAACACATGATCACCAATACTTTCATGCACCAACTATGCTTTCATGAACACCAATTTGCATGCACCAACTAGGGTTGACAAGGTATGAGATGTAACTAGGGTTTAGTGAGCAATTTGCAAGTTAAGAGAGGGAACTAGAAACACATGATCACCAATACTTGCATGCACCAACTAGGCTTTCATGAACACCAATTTGCATGCTCTAACTAGGGTTGACAAGTTATGAGACGAAACTAGGGCTTGGTGAGCAATCATGCAAGTTAGGAGAGGGAACTAGAAACACATGATCACCAATACTTGCATGCACCAACTAGGCTTTCATGAACACCGATTTGCATGCTCCAACTAGGGTTGACAAGGTATGAGATGGAACTAGGGTTCATTGAGCAATCATTCAAGTTTAGTTATGACCTAATGAGCCAGTTTAATACTCCTGGCCACTGGTATTAGAGACCCCTCTGCAAATATTTCATGTAAGTCTTGTTGCTACATAATCCAAGTATTCAAGTATTGTGTTATTCAAGATCCAGCTTCTTGTGTTGTAGGTACCGTCCAAGTAGTGGTAACACTGCAGTCACTTTCTTCTAGCAGAGGTAGGAATTCACGTTCCTTCTTAATCATTATTTTAACCAGCGATAACAATGAATTTTTTGTTAAATCAAACATAGCCATACCTACATGAAAGTATTAGTAAAATTATACATGGGTTTGTAATAATATTATTCATCTTTATTTTTTGATATAGATGGTATAATGTTCCTGTCAATATTGAGTTATTTGGCATAGGTTGGAAAATTGCAAATATCATATAATTTGTGGTAATTATTATGGTCACTTTATTCAATTATAATTATTATGTTATAAAACTTGTTTGGAAGACACTGTAATTCTCTTAACGTTTCAGAGTTCCGTGGATGTTAACCCTTTTAACCAAATTTTCTATATTGACTAAAAAAATTTGCAAACATCATAGTATTTTATCTGTTGTTATCTATTGGGGTATTTTGATGAGATGGAATTAGTCCCTTGGTGGAGTTGCCTTATCTCATGTTCTTATAAGATGTATATTTGTTTTCATGTTCTTATAATATGCATATTTGGTTTCTTTCAAATAAAGTCAGGCTGGTGGTGGAGCTGCCTTGTTTCATGTTCTTATAAGATGTATATTTGGTTTCTTTCCAAGGTATGTGATGGAACTAGGGATAAGCAAGCAATTTGGAGGTTAAGAGAGGGAACTAGAAACACATGATCACCAACACTTGCATGCCCCAACTAGGCTTTCATGAACAGCAATTTGCATGCTCCAACTAGGGTTGACAAGGTATGAGATGGAACTGGAACTAGGGTTTGGTGAGCAATCATGCAAGTTAGGAGAGAGAACTAGAAACAAATGATCACCAATACTTTCATGCACAAACTAGGCTTTCATGAACACCAATTTGCATGCACACCGACTAGGGTTGACAAGGTATCAAATGGAACTAGCGTTAAGTGAGACATTTGCAAGTTAAGAGAGGAAACTAGAAACACATGATCACCAATATTTTCATGCACCAACTAGGCTTTCATGAACACCAATTTTCATGCTCCAACTAGGGTTGACAAGGTATGAGATGGAACTAGGGTTTGGTGAGCAATCATGCAAGTTAGGAGAGGAAACCAGAAACACATGATCACCAATACTTGCATGCACCAACTAGGCTTTCATGAACACCAATTTGCATGCACACCAACTAGGGTTTACAAGGTATGAGATGGAACAAAGGTTTACTGACAAATTTGCAAGTTAAGAGAGGGAACTAGAAACACATGATCACCAATACTTCCATGCACCAACTAGGCTTTCATGAACACCAATTTGCATGCTCCAACTAGGGTTCACAAGGTATGAGATGGAACTAGGGTTTCGTGAGCAATTTGCAAGTTAAGAGAGGGAAGTAGAAACACATCATCACCAATACTTGCATGCACCAAATAGGATTTCATGAACACCAATTTGCATGCTCCAACTAGGGTTGACAAGGTATGATATGGAGCTAGTGTTTAGTGAGCAATTTGCAAGTTAGGAGAGCGAACTAGAAATACATCATCACCAATACTTGCATGCACCATATACGCTTTCACGAACACCAACTTGCATGCACACGAACTAGGGTTGACAAGGTATGAGATGGAACTAGAGTTTAGTGAGCAATTTGCAAGTTAAGAGAGGGAACAAGAAATACATGATAACCAATACTTTCATGCACAAACTAGGTTTTCATGAACACCAATTTGCATGGAACAACTAGGGTTGACAAGGTATGAGATGGAACTATGGTTTAGTCAGCAATTTGAAAGTTAAGAGAGGGAACTCGAAACACATGATCACCAATACTTGCATGCACCAACTAGGCTTTTATGAAAACCAATCTGCATGCTCCAACTAGGGTTGACAAGGTATGAGATGGAACTACCTATTTAGTGAGCAATTTGCAAGTTAAGAGAGGTTACTGGAAACACATGATCAGAAATACTTGCATGTACCAACCAGGCTTTTATGAACACCAATTTCCATGCTCCAACTAGGGTTCACAAAGTATGAGATGGAACTAGGGTTTAGTGAGCAATTTGCAAGTCAAGGGAGGTAACTAGAAACACATGATCACAAATACTTGCATGCACTAACTAGGCTTTCATGAACATGAATTTGCATGCTCCAACTAGGGTTGACATGGTATGAGATAGAACTAGGGTTTAGTGAGCAATTTTCAAGTTACGAGAGCGAACTAGAAAGACATGATCACCAATACTTGCATTCACCAACTACATTTTAATGAACACCAATTTGCATGCACACCAACTAGGGTTGACAAGGTATCAAATGGAACTAGGGTTTAGTTAGAAATTTGCAAGTTAAGAGAGGTAACTAAAAACACATGATCACCAATACTTGCACGCACCAACAAGGCTTTCATGAACACCGATTTGCATGATCCAACTAGTGTTGATAAGGTATGAGATGGAACTAGGGTTTGGTGAGCAATCATGCAATCTAGGAGAGGGAACTAGAAACACATGATCACCAATACTTGCATGCACCGACTAGGATTTCATTAACACAAATTTTCATGCTCCAACTAGGGTTGACAAGGTATGATATGGAACTAGGGTTTAGTGATCAATTTGCAAGTTAAGAGAGGGAACTAGAAACACATGATCACCAATACTTGCATGGACCAACTAGGGTTACCTATGTATGAGATAGAACTAGGGTTTAGTGAGCAATCATGCAAGTTAGGGGAGGGAACTAGAAACACATGATCACCAATACCTACATGCACCAACTAGGATTTCATGAACACCAATTTGCATGTACCAGCTAGGGTTGATAAGGTATGAGATGGAACTAGGGTTTTGTGAGCAATTTGCAAGTTAGGAGAGGGAACCAAAAACACATGGCCATGTAGAAATCGAAAACCAACTAGGATTTCATGAACACCACTTTGCATGCTATCACTAGGGTTGACAAATAATGTGTAATATCCCTCTCAGATGCCCTCGAATATTTTGTAATTTCGCATATTAATGTACTCGTCTTGGTGAGGAGCTCAAGGCCAAGGCCCCACCCAAGACAACAACTTGTGGCATATAAAAATTAAGTACCTAAGTGAAAATACTTAGAATATGATAATGTAATGACACAAACTAACAAAAGGGCTAACTAAACCCACCATGGATTAAAAAAAACTTATCCCAACTCGAGACGCCCTAGCAGAATA
>LPNX010580182.1:1208485-1221034 GCA_001517045.1 Pseudotsuga menziesii | reverse complement strand
CCCCAAATTTATATTAAAAAAGTGTTTAAGACCTATATGGTATTTCAAATTTAAAGCAATTTCATTGGCTAACACATGATGACATGGAATTTGAATAAAAGGTAAAAGACCCATTTTGAGTTGCAATTTCCTCTAATGCAAAAGGCAATTGGTCACTTTAAATATAAGAAGAAATGTTAGGTTTAAATTACCTGAAAACAAATGTCATTGCTGGAAACTAGTTGAGCTAGATTACTAATATTGTTCAACATCTATCTCTCATTACCCTGGAAGAGTGATTCGAAAAGCAAAGCTCCTTTAAGGATCACATTATCATTTGTAAAAGCCACAACCATTTCATTAAATGTTTTCTTGGAATTGCATATTGTTTAGTTACTATGGAATCAATTTAATTACTGTGCATTGTAGGTAATTATTTATTGAGCGGCAACCATTTCATTAAATGGTTTTTTGGAATTGAATATTATTTAGTTAGTATGGAATTAATTTAGTTATTGTGCATGACAAGTAATTATTGATTTAATTATTGAGCAGTAACAATTTCATTAAATGTTTTCTTGAAATTGAGTATTGTTTAGTTACTATGGAATCGATTTAATTACTATACATTGCAGGTAATTCTTTATTGATGGTTTTTTTGGAATTGAATATTATTTAGTTAGTATGGAATTAATTTAATTATTGTGCATTCCACGTAATTATTGATTTAATTATTGAGCAGTAACAATTTCATTAAATGTTTTCTTGAAATTGAATATTGTTTAGTTACTATGGAATCGATTTAATTACTGTGCATTGCACGTAATTCTTTATTGATGGTTTTTTTGGAATTGAATATTACTTGGTTAGTATGGAATTGATTTAATTATTGTGCATGACAAGTAATTATTTATTGAGCAGAAACAATTCCATTAAATATTTTCTTGGAATTGAATATTGTTTACTTACTATGGAATTGATTTAATTACTGTGCGTTGCAGGTAATTATTTATTCAGCATTAAAATGTTTTCTTGGAATTGCATATTATTTAGTTACTATGGAATAGAGCTGAGAGTCTTTACTTTTAGGCATCTATTGCTTTATTATCTCTGTTTGGGTAACTCCCTGAATGGAGGTAGGGACAGTCTTTGCTACAATGAAGACGAATGTATAAAGATTATATTTATTGGGATCTTAAATCATATATCCACCACAAGTCTGGCTATATGGTAGGTTCATTAAAATGATTTAATCAATAACAATATGTCTACCTTGACTTGGCATAGCATGTAAGTTTAATGATCAGCTTATTCAGGTTATGCATTAAGAAGCTGATCATGTTATAATGAACTGTTATGTTTCTAATGTATCTTTACACATGCACCTATATTTTATCAGTCAAGTTGTTTTATCATTAGAAGTAATAAATTTGTATAATCTAGTTGATTCATAAACTAACTGTGGATGATGTCTACATACTAACCTTGCAGGCTTTACTGATATTATGACAATTGCTACAATTGACATGCATTATGGTATATAATCTGTCTATGTATGTAAGTTGCACTCAAAAAGAGTAAGGAGTAACTTTCTATATGGTTTACAAGGTCACATAACTCATGAATGGAAATTAAAATCAATGCAAATTAAGAAACCATGATAATTGATTATTTTGGGTTATCTGGAATATGATAAACTAACACCCATATAGTGCTTGCAGGCATGGGAAACTATGGCCATGAGAAAAGGCCAAAGCCCCAGGACTATGATGATTTAAATCTCATGTGTATAAAATTGTCACCACAAGGGAGTGGTGATGGAGGTAGTGGTTAAAAGCTACCGTGTTTTCCCCTGGGCCAGCAAGGGACCACTATGCATTCTAGGGACGCCTAGATGTAAGACATTTTGGTTAAGACTCATTTCGTACACATTAGAGGACTGTCACATGAGAAGGGGACTCTGTGGAGAGAATAACCTCTAGGCGCCATGGAGGTGTGCGAGAACAGAGGTGCCTCAGCTGGGTGAAGCACCCTGAAGAGCATGAAAAGGATATACTCCTACAGAGGGGTATAGGGTATCGTCCTTGTGTTGGGTGGATTGAGTTGGCACTGGAAGTACTGTTAGCACTTGGAGTGCTGGGATGGAGGAACATCCAAAGAAAAGAATAATGATAAAGCACCATGAATAGCACAAAAGGAGATACATGAAGGGTTTGTATCGTCCTTGTGTTGGGTGGCTTGAATTGGTACTGCAAGTACTATTGAAACTTGGTGTGTTGGGATGGAGGACATCCAAAAGAAAGGAACAATGTAGGAAAAGGTATGTGCATTACATCTAAACTTGTACCAATGAGGTAATATGCTCATTTATTGATAGATATAACTGAGAGGTATATTGGAGCCACTGTGGATTATAAAAATTGAATAATGGGATTTCTACATTGTCTCAATGAAAATGCTAGTAGTCATGTTTTATTGATGTATCAATGGCATTATGTAAATTAATTGGGTATTATGGCACCAATGAACACTAGAAAATTTCAGATTGTTACAATGCAAAATAATCTATGACTTTGGTTTAAGTTGAATTGTGATTTGGACATGAATTACTGAAAAGACTAAATTGTAGCTATGATGTTGCAAAAGACTTGCTAATTACATTTCATGATGAATTGACTCTTATCTATGTGAAATTTGGGTAGACCCAATTTTTGCAGGTCTTACGGACCCACAAAGATCAGAAAAGAAAACTGAAAGAGAGATCCGAGCAAGGTGAAGGATGAGGAAATGACTCGAGAGAAGAATAAAATTTTTGTCAAAGAAACAAGAAACAACAAGGATAGTGTTCTTTTATTTAGGGGGGAAGGATGTAATATCCCTCTCATATGCCCTCGAATATTTTGTAATTTCGCATATTAATGTACTCGTCTTGGTGAGGAGCTCAAGGCCAAGGCCCCACCCAAGACAACACCTTGTGGCTTATAACTACCTAAGTGAAAATACTTAGAAGATGATAATGCAATGACACAACCTAAAAAAAGGGATAAATGAACCCACCATGGATAAAAAAAAAAACTTATCCCAACTCGAGACGCCCTAGCAGAATACTCAATCCTAGTAACCTTGATGAGAGGGTTGGGGGGATTAAAGAAAGAACCAAGGAGAAAACAATCCAAAGAATTAGAGACATATATATATATATATATATATATATATATATATACGGATAGGATAAAAAAATGTATGATATATAGAAGAGACTATATATATATATATATGAAATGAATTATAACATGTGAGAGTTTTACGCTTAGGGAAACACTATATAATAGTAAGTATGGAAGTGGAACACCATATAGTAAATAAATATATATATATTATATAACTGAGGCAATTGCTGACATATATATGTACCTTATTACATATGGATCACCATTATAAGAACAAATACCGATATTAAATGGAATACGATTCTATCCTCTGTATTAGCCATGAGTTTAGGAGCCGTTACTGGATATTTTACTCACCGATTGACATATCATATACTCATATTTAAGTTTCCTTGGATTATGGAAAAAGACAATAATGGTGGAAACGGTTATTAGAATTATGAAGGCCTTTTAATTACTTCCCACGAGTTGTGTTAAGAGACGTTGAACCAATAGTTTTTAATTTCCTGAACAAGCCCAGCACCAATGGAAGAGGCAATTTAGGGCATGCTTAGGCACTAATAGAGGAGGAGAATACACATGAATATGAATGTTTCCCACGATCTATAAATACCTGTAGTGAATTGACTGTAGGGAAAATAAAAAGAAGAAGGGAAAAGAGAGGTTCTCCGCATTATAAAGGAAAGAATCTCTAGGCTTGGGAGGAGGGGGCTCTACGTTTTCAAGGAAAAATGACCTCTTTGTTCTTCAAAGAGGCAGAACAACAAACCACCGTGAGAGTTTTCCTTTTTCTCCTCCTAAAGAGGGCCACCATTTGTTACCTAAGAAAACGTCATCCATGGATCCAGCCCAGTCTTGGGTGCACCTAGCACTGAATCCCTCTTTAAATGATGTCGTGGTATTTTCTCTTTTGGGAACAGTGCTGTCCTTCTTTGCGCCAATGCTGGGAACATAGGTGGCCAGTGCTAGTGTTGGGATCATAGGGCTTCAATCGTAGTGCTGTGTTAAGAAATGCAATCAAGGAGATTTTTGGCAGCAGCCTCTTTGCTCCTGTTCTAAATGAAACTCTCTGTTTAGAATCCAGGTAAACATTTTTATTATTATTTCCAGATCTTATTATTTGCATGCAGATCTGTTATTTTCCTTTCATCCAACTTGAGGGTTGCAATCTTCCCGACAGACTAAAGGGTGTATATTTGTATTGCCTTGATTTGTTCTCTGGATGAGGGTGGCGATTTGCCGAAGTTCTAAAATATATAGATTTACATTGTTGGGACTGTGTATTTGATTAGAGCATGGTTTTTGGTCTTCTCTATCCTACTTTTAAATCTGAATGTTAAAGTATTATTTGGATTTGTTTTTTTCCTTGTGTCTTAAGATCCATACTCAATTGGGTCTTTGGTTTCATTCATAATAGGATCCACATAGTGAATAGTACCAGTGTGTGTTAATAGGTATTAACCTGCGTTTTCACATAACCTATATGGTTATGGATCAGAATTTTAGCCCAGTAGTGCCTTAATTCCATTTCTGTGTTTTACCTATCTTACATGTTAGGTTAATAAATCTGGTGAGATCCAAATGAAAGCTTGTTTAAGCTCCAAGCGGGTGGTTCTCATGCCGTATACATATACGCTTTAGATATGGTAACATCATGAATCGTTACCAGTGTTAACAGAAAATAAATGGATTTAAGTTCCAATTGCTTATCTATGCTGCGATTTGTGTAAGAGTGGGTAAAAACTTATATCGTCAATAGGGTGTTTTGATATTGACCAGAGATATAAAATGTCTTCCTGTGTGGAAACGATAGAGTGGATGGTTATAATACTTGATTGGTATCTTAGGGGATTAAAATATCACATTATTAAATAAATGTCTTTCAGTATGACAAGGAGAAGAACATACTCTCTTTTATAACTAATAAGAAAATTCGAGCATAATAAAACATGCCTATAGACAATATTATTTAAGGAAATAATTATGCTAAATTTACCTCTATAGGTCTGACAAAATGAATGGTTTGAGTGGACTTCATTTCCCTTCCAATAACAGAGCTTGAATTCCTTGAGCTTATTTCAAGAATAATATAGAAGGTAAAATTTTTCAAGACACCCACCGATTAGGGTACCCAATTGTTGTAGTAAATTCAAGTTCACCATGTGCCCAAAGGGGCTGTTAATGATTTCTTCTATGAGCTGATTATAAGAATCCTAAAAGAGGGCTGTTGAGTTACAAGTATCTCTCTGCGAAGAGCCTTGAGGTAAAATAAAATTGGCGAGGAATGAGTCATGATTTTGTAAACACTTTATTTTGATAAAGAAATAAAAAGAACAAATAAACTGGTGGATGTAGCCTCGTGGACGAGGTGAACCACGTATACTGGTGTCTCATCTTTGTTTTACTTGTAATTCGCCTTTGATTTATGTATACTCATCTTCTCAATGATGTCTAATGTAGTGTGCACTATAATGATTTATGGTATAATTGGAGGTGTAACGCATTTTCTAAATATGCGAGTTGTAATGATTTGTGAGACTCTGTTGGTATTATAGAAAGGAAAGGTATTTTTTTTTAATTTTCAATGATGTTATTTCTATGATCAAGAGATTAATATGATTAATTTGTGAATGTCAAATTTTGAATATTTATTTCATGCTCCTCACAAATTATTTTGTTATTACCTTTTTAAAAGGGGTTTATGGGGTACATTACATAATGACATGGAACTAGGGTTTACTTCAACCAATTTAGGGTTTGTAGGGTATGGTGTATGTTAGTATGGTATGATGTTAGTATCATAGGGTATTGTAGGGTATGATATATTATATATTACACATGCATGCATGACTTACTGTTATGGTACATAGTGTTAGTATGTCATGTTATGGTACATGTTATTGTATGTTAGTATGGTATGATGTTAGTGTCATAGGGTAATGTAGGCTATGTTATTATGTGTTAGTATGGTATGATGTTAGTAGGTAAAAGCATGGTAGTCTGTCTCACTTTGCAGCAAGAAAATTTGTTCTGATTTTATAAATTTATTTAAAATATTTATTATAAAAAATAAAAAATGTGATTTAAAAAATTTAAAAAATAATTTTAATAATCACTTGTATATTATTTCCATATTCATATGAAGAAGTATCTATTTTGATTTCTTAAAATGATAGTTTTTTGGGTTGCCCTTTTACATACACATAAAACTTATTATTTATATTGATAATTTAATAATAATTAAAATATATCATAAAATGAAATTCAGAAATATGTACAACAATATTAAATGTGTCTATAAAAAACTTGTTTAAAAAAAATTGAATTAAAAAAGTCAATGAAGGTAGATATGGGGGGTCGCAGTTTTTCGAGTACTTATGAGATGCTTGAAATAATAGTAAATGGCCTCTAAATAAAATGAAATAAACCAGCGTAGATCCAAATCCTAGGCTCTATCAAGCACCCAGAGAGATCAAATCTCTTTCTAGGTATCCATTGATTTGATTCAAACCAAAAGAAACATATTTTTAGTTAAGGAAACATATTTTTAGTTAAGGTCCACATATAATATTATTATTATTAATATTTAATATTATTTATGGCCGACATATATTATTTATTATTATTTTTTTATTTTGTTAGGAATGAGCATTACAACATTTCTCTATACATGGTTTTAAAACCATATGCAAGGCCTTGCACATGGTCTTAAAACCATTTGCAAGACCCTCCTAAACCATGTACAATAAAACCAAATGTTGTTTAGGAGGCCTTGCACATGATTTTAAAACCGTTTGGAAGGCCCTCCTAAACCATGTACAATAAAACCATGGGTTGTTTATAAGGCCTTGCACATGGTTTTAAAACCATGGGCAAGGCCAACTTTTTTTGGGGGATAATTCAATTGTTTATTTTTTATTATTTTGTTAGGTAGAAACATTACAACATCTCTGCCATATTGTCTTTTTTTCTTGATCCACATTATTTTTATGGATAATTGAATTTTTATTTTTTTATTGTTTTGTTATTACAACATCTTCCCCATATTAGGTGGTTTGGCTGACATTTATTTTGGCCTATAATTAAAAAAATATCTGTTATTAATAAAAATAGCCTTACATAACGTTACAAGATTTCTCCAATACTGGCCTGTAGAGCGCCTCTCGGCGCAATAAGATAGAAATAAATTTTTTTATTTAAAAAAAATACCATATAAAATCTCATTCATTCATTACACCATTATCTAATTCTTGAAGGATTTGTAAATTTCTAAACAAATATTTTGAGTTCATAAATTTCATCGCCGCAAAATGGAAAAAAGTGAGACACATAATATCATAGGGTATTGTAGGGTATGATATGGTGTATTACACATGCATGCCTGACTTAGTCTTATGATGTTAGTGTATGGTATATTACAATGGTATGGTATGTTAGTATGGTATGATGTTAGTGTCATAGGGTATTGTAGGGTATGTTATTGTATGTTAGAATTGTATGATGTTAGTATCATAGGGTATTGTAGGGTATGATATGGTATATATTACACATTAATGCATGACATAGTTTTAATATTGTTAGTGTATATAATTTACTTAGTGTATGGTATGGTTATGATGTTAAAAAGTTGAGGATAGACATAACGCTAAAAAGATGATGAGTCATAAATTGTTCCTTTAAGTATTGGAAATTCATAAGTTAGCACACATGTGAACCACACATATCATGTTCCAATATCAAGTCAACCATATATGAATAAATTTGAACCTTTCTTTATATTATATATGTATAGAAATAATGTTACAAAAATTGTCATGCCACATCAGCATAATACAAAATAGTGGATCAAAAATTACATATGTGTGTACATATAAACAAAAATTTACATCTATGTATGCACCCTATAGATTTATTCTAGTTATCCCCCCTTTTGTTGCCACTGCCAGAGTCTTCGGAGAAGTCTAGCTTTCTTTTCCGACTGCTCACTGGTGATCCCCATCATTGAACAAGAGGGATAGGTTGCATTAGCGGAGACTGCAGAAAAACCAAATTTTGTAAGTTAATTTACCAACCTTTAAAAATTCTATTTACATTTGTTCAAATTCCAAAACCAAAATAACATTTCTAGTTATTGTACCTGAGTAAGTAATGGTGGGACCTGGTCCCTCACTAACAACAACCCTGATTGGGTGCTCTTCAAGCACCACTTGCTCACTATCAAGCTACATAAAAATATATATATATGCAAATGTCAACAAATATACATGTACCTTGGCGGGGAAGAGGTGGGTCACCAATTTGGGTCTCTTCAAGCACCAAATCAGGGAAAGAGATAGACAAATGTACAAAGAAAGTGATCTACATAAACATACCTGCTGGCTCATCAAAGGTGGGCCATCGGTTTGGTGCTCTTCATGCACCGCTGCCTCACTAGGGGCAAGCATATAAAGTAACATATATGTCAATTTCAGATCAAATAGTGAATCAGAGACATATATAATACATGGATGGAAAGTCATGTTACCAAAGAAAGTGAAACATACATACCTGTCTAGGGGGAAGAGGTGGGTTGACAACAACCTCACTTTGGTGCTCTTCAAGCACCATTGTCATAATAGGTTCTTGCATAAAGTAACATATGTCAAAGCGATACAAGTAAAATGATTTTTCGAAAGAAAGTGAAACATAATTAAAAGCATATAATTAAAAGAATATTTAAATAATACCCGTGTCTGGGAATCTACCTCCACATGAGAGGGAATAGGCTGCAATACAATATACTCATCCTGGTAACCCTGCATAAAACATGTTGTATCAAAATTAGGATGTATAGAATGTTACAATCTATACTATAAATATGTAAACAAAGTTGAAAAATTAACAAGTATAGTTCTTACCCCTGTTAGTGAAGAACCAAACCCATATGTAATATTGACAGCCGCATCAATGTTCTCAACATTGATCGATGGACTATGCGACTGTGTTGTGCCATGGGACACTAGTTGTATATTTGTTCACATAATATGTTAGATAATTAAATAGAAATAAATTGTGCAACAATTGAAAATTTTGATATGAAACAAAATCAAATATGAAAATAATGAGTTTTACTTACAAAGCAAAGTAATCCATCGTCTCAGAAGTCTGAAGCAAGGCCATAGCATATGCCTCAAAACATTATGCAAGGGTGTGGAGTAACATGACGCTCTGAATGCTCTACATCTCATGTGTGATCTGTAGATGGGCCCTCCTTAGAAGTGCCATCCCATTGGTCTACATTGCCTTGGACATCAGTCCCATGACAAAGCAATGTATTTTCCAAGTCAAATAATGCCTCCTGTGTATTCTCAATCACATGACCTACAAGAGGATATAGCCAAGGGGGTTTTGGTGTGCATGGAGGGAGTGGCACACAGTTAGGATCCATCCTATCACCTCACCTATCTTAGGGCATCCCATGACCAACACCCTATAAGCCTAAGAGATTGAAGTAGTTCACATGTTTCCCTAGGATGAATTCTGCATACAACTTCCTAAGGAAATAAAATGGGATGTCCCTATTCCCATGAGGGTCTTCATCGAAGACCATATACCAACGATGCATCCAATTGGCGTTTATATTTGGTTCAATGCACCAGTCTATGGAAATGTGTGGTTGATTAGTGGGTGGAACCAATCCAGTGCTAGGGTACTAAAATAATGAAAATCATTGGTCTTTTGTAATTTAAAGGGATTTTATGTCTTTATAACTCAATCCATCGGAGTAGTATTTCCTCTTGGATTCTCTGTAAGAGCTAATGTTGTATAGAGATCCTTGGGCTTTGGCAATTGTGTTTGTTATTATGTTCAATGCATCCGCTAAAGACTCTCTCAAACAATGCCCCCCTCTACTACATGAGCTAAGGCACCTCAACGACGCCAAATGCGCAACAATCTGTGAGTTTCGATCTTGTTCCCCCTTCGGGTTTAGGTTTGGGTTAGTTTGTGGGTTAGGTTGTGGTTTATTAGAGGGTGGGTTTTACACATTGT
Organism: Pseudotsuga menziesii; assembly: GCA_001517045.1. Taxonomy (NCBI): domain Eukaryota; kingdom Viridiplantae; phylum Streptophyta; class Pinopsida; order Pinales; family Pinaceae; genus Pseudotsuga; species Pseudotsuga menziesii. The sequence goes on along the minus strand of LPNX010580182.1, from coordinate 1,210,856 downwards.
CTTGTTCATTTGTGTTTTCCATTAACATTTAAACAAAAAATACAAGTTATTTTACTTTTAATCATTCTTTGATTTCATTTTTTTTTTTTTTTAAATAATTATAAAAACTATGAAATTATGGAAAAAAAAATAAAGAAATGGAGACTAAGTGAAAAGGATAAGAGCACTTACCTGCCATTGGACCCAATCCACCTCAAACTTGACCTCGAAATCGACCTCAAAAAGCTAAAACATAAATTGCCTCTGTGCTATTTCCCCCTCGTGGTTTTTCGCTGTCCCGATCGTGTGCAAATGATATTTGAGGGGCATACAACCTCTGTTTTATTTATTATTTTACTTTTCAATATCGCATATGCGATATTGTAAATGTGAAATATCACATATGCCCCATCCTTCTTCCTACCTAAATAATTAAATAAAAGAATTAAAATTTAGTAATCCTTCCTCATCATCATCCTTCTTCCTACCATAATAATTAAATAAAATAATTAAAATTTAGTGGATTGTAAGTCACTTTATGTACTCTATATAATATTTTTAGGTAATGTGAAGCATGCAACTAGAAAGGTTATTTTTCTCATTATGTTGGTGTAAACATATTGTTATTGTTCTAAGCATTTACAAACATGGTTTTGGAGCCATAGTAAAGGCCATCCAAACCAATTGAAGGATTAATTTAGTGAGGGAATACAAGCAATATATGCCTAAAATAATGTTATCCAACAAGCATGAACTTGAATAAATATGAGAAGGAGGTTACTAAAATTGTGCTAAAATTTTAGTGAAAATTTATGAGAGATGGGTAATGGCAAATGAACTTGACAAAAATTTACAGGAAGAAATAAGAAAACTAATTAGTCATATTTTTGGTAAGTGATTCATTATCTGTCTTTCTATTGATTTTATTTATAAAATTTTGTATCATTTTAATATTTCTTATGTACACTAATTTTATTTGATTGTTTTAATTATAAAGGCAAATCCTAGGTCTATTATGAATAATGTGTCAAGTAGTAGTATAGAATAGTATTGTACAAGTTGAGGAATATGGATCAAATATTGAAGATCAATTTAATCCTATGGGATAATATGGCACTAATAATGCAATTGAGGATGATGGGATAGATCGATTGATCTAAGACACCCTCACACAATGTAGCACTATTTTTTCTAATATATCAAGTGTGTATTAGTTTCTTTCCAAGAATGCTTGTTGGCCTTCCCATTCCTCTACCATATCACACCTATGGATAAAATATGCTTTGGGGAAAAATATATATTTGTTAGAAAGTCGACAAGAGACAATTTGTAGTTTTCCTAAATTAGGATTTTATCCTAGTTAACTTTTGAAATCAATTTTTTAAGTTTGTTTACTTCCCAAGTCTTATTAGGAACTAAAATTGGGTGCTTACTGTAATTGCACATGAAATTCTTTCCCTTGGATGCAATTTCTAACCTTCTCATACTGTCACAACCTACATGAGGTTATCTTTTTCANTATATATAATCTAAGCACTTTCAAACTTTAAGATGGAAACACTTATGATAATGACAGATGAGAAAGATCAAGAAAATATTTGAAAAACAGTTTTCACCTTTTTGGATAGAACTCATAATCGGTGAACTTCATGTCTTTAGTGAATAAAATTTGAAATGAAGTTAAAATTAAAAATAAAGTTAATATAAATATTAGAGTTAAAAGTTAAAATTAGTGTAAAATTTAAATTTTAAAATAAACAAAACACATTGTTCAATTAATGTTAGATTAAACTTATTATAAAAATTACAACAAAAGTTTATAAAGTGAGTAAATATTAAAATTAATTTTAAATCTATGCACGTACCTACTAAATATTAGAATAGTAGTGAGAGTAAAAATAAAATTTAAAGTTTAACATTAAGATCCAAATTGGAGTGAATGTTAGAATTTTGGTTTTAACATTAAAATTACATAAACATTAGAGTTACACAATCATATGATAGTTGAAGTGATAATTAAAGTTATAAGTTAAACTTTAAAATTACACAAACTTGTTACACTAGGATGACCAATATATGCGATATCTTTGTAATTGCGCCGAGAGGCGCTCTACAGCCCAGTATGGGGGAGATCTTGTAACTTTACGTAACGTTGTAATGTTACATAACATTACATAGATGTCGCCTATAAAAAACAAAACTTTTAATTATCTTCCAAAATAAACGTCGGCGACAAAAACAATCTAATATGGGTGAGATGTTGTAATGTTCCTACCTAACAAAATAATAAATAATAAATAAAAAATTTAATTATTTGCCATAAAAAATGTCCATGAGAAAAACAACACAATATAGGGGAGATGTTGTCATGTTTCTACTTAACAAAATAGTA
>LPNX010580182.1:1168388-1207005 GCA_001517045.1 Pseudotsuga menziesii | reverse complement strand
TGTTGGTCATGCACATGGTTTTAAAACCATGTGCAAGGCCTCTTAAAAACCCATGGTTTTATTGTACATGGTTTAGGAGGGCCTTACAAATGGCTTTAAAGCCATGTGCGAGGCCTCCTAAACAACCCATGGTTTTCTTGTACATGGTTTACGAGGTAGTTGCAAATGGTTTTAATACCATGTGCAAGGCCTCCTAAACAACCCATGATTTTAGGAGGGCCTTGCACATGGTTTTAAAACCATGTGCAAGGCCTCCTAAACAACCCATGATTTTAGGAGGGCCTTGCACATGGTTTTAAAACTATGTATGGGGGAGATGTTTTAATGTTTTTTCCTAGCAAAATAAAAAATATTATATGCAGCCATAAATAGTATTAAATATTAATAATAAAAATATTATTTGTGAACCTTAAATAAAAAAATGTGCCTTTTGGTCTGAATCACATTAAAGCTAATAGTTGAGTGCAATACTTAAGAAGAGGTCTGCACCTCCAAAGATTTGATCCCTCTCAGCTCTTGATATAGCCCGGGATTTGGATTTATTATTAATATTTAATATTATTCATGGCTAACATGTATTATTTATTATTATTGTTTTATTTTATTAGGAATGAACATTACAACATTACAATATTAAATATTAGTAATAAATCCAAATCCCAGGCTCTATCAAGAGCTGAGAGGGATCAAATCTTTGGAGGTGCAGACCTCCTCTTAAGTATTGCACTCAACTATCAGCTTTAATGTGATTCAGACCAAAAGGCACATTTTTTTTATTTAAGGTTCACAAATAATATTTTTATTATTAATATTTAATACTATTTATGGCTGCATATAATAATTTTTATTTTGTTAGGAAAAAACATTAAAACATCTCCCCCATACATAGTTTTAAAACCATTTGCAACTACCTCCTAAACCATGTACAACAAAACCATAGGTTGTTTAGGAGGCCTTGCACATGGATTTATAACCATGTGCAAGGCCTCCTGAACAACCCATGGTTTTATTGTACAAGGTTTAGGAGGGCCTTGCAAATGGTTTTAAGACCATGTGCAAGTCCTCATAAACAACCCATGGTTGTAAGAGGGCCTTGCATGTGGTTTTAAAACCATGTATGTGGAAATGTTGTAATGTTCGTTCCTAATAAAATAAAAAAATAATAATAAATATTACATGTTAGCCATGAATAATATTAAATATTAATAATAAATCCAAATCCCAGGCTCTATCAAGAGCCGAGAGGGATCGAATCTTTGGAGGTGTAGACCTCTTCTTAAGTATTGCACTCAACTATCAGCTTTAATGTGATTTAGATCAAAAAGCACATTTTTTTTATTTAAGGTTCACAAATAATATTTTTATTATTAATATTTGATACTATTTATGGCTGCATATAATATTTTTTATTTTGTTAGGAAAAAACATTAAAACATCTCCCCCATACATAGTTTTAAAACCATGTGCAAGGCCCTCCTAAAATCATGGGTTGTTTAGGAGGCCTTGCACATGGTATTAAAACCATTTGCAACTACCTCCTAAACCATGCGTTGTTTAGGAGGCCTTGCACATGGCTTTAAAACCATTTGCAAGGCCCTCCTAAACCATGTACAATAAAACCATGGGTTTTTAAGAGGCCTTGGACATGGTTTTCAAACCATGTGCATGATCAACATTTTTTTTGCGGATAATTCAATTTTTTATTTTTATTATTTTTTATTATTTTGTTAAGTAGAAACATGAAAACATCTCCCCTATATTGTGTTGTTTTTCTCAAGGACATTTTTTATGGCAAATAATTAAATTTTTTATTTTTTATTTATTATTTTGTTAGGTAGGAACATTACAACATCTCACCCATATTAGATTGTTTTTGTGGTAGACATTTATTTTGGAAGATAATTAAAAGTTTTGTTTTTTTTATAGCCGACATCTATGTAACGTTACGTAACTTTACAAAATCTTCCCCATACTGGGTTGTAGAGAGCCTCGGATTTGGATCTATGCTGGTTAACCTAAATGGTGCCGTGTTTATTGGGCTAAGAGGCACTTTACAGCCCAGTATGGAGGAGATCTTGTAATGTTACCTAACATTATTTAACATTATGTAACTATTTTTATTAATAAAAAAATATTTTTTTAATTATAGGCCAAAATATGGGGGAGATGTGGTAATGTTCATACCTAACAAAATAATAAAAAATAAAAATTTGAATTATCCTCAAAAAAATGTTGGCCTTGCACATGGTTTTAGTGTAAGGCCTTCTAAACAACCCATGGTTTAGGAGGGCCTCGCACATGGATTTATAACCAAGTGCAAGGCCTCCTGAACAACCCATGGTTTTATTGTACATCGTTTAGCAGGGCCTTGCAAATGGTTTTAAGACCATGAGCAAGGCCTCATAAACAACCCATGGTTGTAAGAGGGCCTTGCATGTGGTTTTAAAACCATGTATGGGGAAATGTTGTAATGTTCGTTCCTAATAAAATAAAAAAATAAAAATAAATATTACATGTTAGCCATGAATAATATTAAATATTAATAATAAAAATATTATATGTGGAATTTAAATAAAAAGACGTGTCTTTTGGTTTGAATCAAATCAATGGATACCCAAGAAGAGATTTGATCCCTCTCTACGCTTGATAGAGCCTAGGATTTGGATCTACGCTGGTATTAAAACATACAAACACACACAGACAAACACAAACACAAACACATATAGACATACACCCAAAATACATATAAAAAGAAATTATAAATACATCGAAGTAGTAAATAAGATTAAATTTGAAGTGGACTTAATGCTAAATTTAAGGTAAAGGCCAAAGTTAGAGCATGAATAAAAATTAAAATTTGATTAAAAAATAAAATTAAGTTAAAGTTAAATATACAATTAAAAACAAAAAACATATAGAAGTGAATAAAAATAAAAGAATAAAATTAAGTTTTTATAAATAGTTTAAAAGTGTTGAAATTAAAAGTAAAAAATTAGAAAGCTAAAACTATTATTAAATGTATGTAAAGAAAATTAAAATTAATAGATAAAATTAAGTGGTTATAAATAGTTTTAAAAAGTTGAAACTAAAAGTTAAAAATTAAAGAGTTAAAACTATTATTAAATGTATACATAGAAAATCAAAATTAGATATTAAGTTGATGTAAATTAAAAATAATAATGAACACATACTTATAAAATGAATAAAACTAAACTTAAGTTGAAATTTAAGATAAGAGTTAGAGTAGGTGTTTACAATTTAAGTGGAAATTGAAAATTTAAGTTGGAGTGAATATTAAACTCCATATTTAATGGATACTTATACAAATAAATTCAAATTAATATTAAATTCAAACATAGATAGTAAAAAAGTAAAATTAAGTTGAAATGATAAAATTAAATTGCATATTTAATGCATCCCTATACAAATAAATTCAAATTAATGTTAAATTCATATATAGATAGTAAAAAAGTAAAATTAAGTTGAAATTATAACCAATTTAAGTTACAGTCAAAATAATGAGAATTGTATTGTGTTACATTTGAAGTTGAATTTAAATTGAAATGATTTAATATTAATGCATACATACACAACAAATATAATGTTGAATTTAAGTTTGAACTATTTAATATTAAATACACACATACATAACAAATAAAAGTGAAATAAGGTTTAAATTAAAGGTAAGACTTAAAGTTAGAGTTTAAATTTTTGTTACGAGCGAAACTAAATGTTAACAAATAATGTTGATATTTGAATTAGAGTTGATGTTAAAGATAGAGTTAAAATAAAATTAACAGTGTATTGTGTTGCATCTAATATTAGAGTTATATTTAATGTTATTGTCTGTGTTAGAGTTAAAGTTAAAATAAAATAAGCATTGTGATTACATCTAGTATTAGAGTTAATCTTATAGTTAGAGTAAAAATAAAATGAACATTGTATTGTGTTATATTTGAAGCTGAATTTAACTTCAATATTATTAATGTTAAATGCATACATAAACAATAGATAAGAATGAGATAAGTTTAAATTAAAGCTAAGAGTTAAAGTTAGAGCTAGAGTTTGTGTTTGGAGTGAGAGTAAAAGTTAAAATTATAAGTTGGAACTCTAAAATAAAATAAACATTGTATTGTGTTATATTTACAGTTGAATTTATGCTAAAAACTATTTAATGTTAAATGCATACATAAACAATAAATAAAAATGAAATAAAGTTGAAATGAAAGCTAAGAGCTAAAGTTAGAGTTTTATATTTGGAGTGGAAGCAAAAGTTAAAAATAAGTTGGAATGAAAATTAAATTTAATACCAGATTCATACACACATTCTAAATAAAAATAAAATTAAGTTGAATTTACAAACAAGAGTTAGAGTTGGTGTAAAGCTAAAGTGAAGTGAAGTGTACATTGCATTATATTTTCACTTGAACTTAAATTGAAATTATTTAATATTATTTAATATTTGAGTTAGAGTTGATATTAGAGTTAGAGTTAAAATAAAAAAAATGTTGTATTGTGTTACATCTAATATTGGAGTTAGAGTTAATGTTAAAGTTAGAGTTAAAATAAAATGAACATTGTATTGTGTTACATTTGAAGTTGAATTTAACTTCAAAATTATTATATAATTGACTTGAAATTAAAGCTAAGAGTTAAAGTTACAACTAGAGTAAAATTTAAAAATATAATTTGGAAGTCTAAAATAAAATGGACATTCCATTGTATTACATTTGATGTGGAATTTAAGTTAGAAACTATATAATTTTAAATGCATACATAAACAATAGATAAAATTGAAATCAATTTGAAATTAAAGCTAAGAGATAAAGTTAAAGCTAGAGTTTGTGGTTGGAGTGGAAGTAAAAGCTAAAAATATAAATTGGAATGAAAATTAAATATAATACTAGATGCATACATACATAGTAAATAAAAATGAAATTAAGTTGAATTTACAAACAAGAGTTAGAGTTGGTGTAAACTTAAAGAAGTTGAAGTTTAGTTGGAATTATTTAATATTAAATTGATACATGATACATAGAAAATAAAAATGAATTCAAGTTAAAAGTAGACCTAAGTTAGAATTAAAAATAAGAGTTTGTGTTTAAAGTGAAAGTGAAAGTGAAAAATTGAAGTTGAAATGAAAATTAAAATTAGTATTAAATGCACACATACAAGTAAATTAAAATTAAAATTAAATATTAAACTTGAAATGAACTTAATTTAATATTAAATACATACATGAATAATAAATAAAAATGAACTCAAATGTTGCAAGTTGAAACTTTAAACAAGATATATAGAGTTAAACTTATTTTAAAGTGAAAATGAAATATAAATTATATTAAAAATATATTTTAAATAAAAAGTATAGAATATAACAATGCATTTAATTTTAAATTATCAACATTATTCTATATGAATATATTCTTAAAAAAATTTATACAAATTAAAATTTTAATTTATACGATTGTGATGTTTTAGTTATTTCTATTCATTAAATAAAAATATATACATTAATTATACAGTGTTTACATTTAAATTTATAGCAATTTCAAATTAAAATATTATCATTATATTAAATAAATTATTATTATATTTTTTTTTGAAAATAGCTTTATAACATATTATAAAAAACATAGAAAAAAAATAGTGACAAAGACTCCTTAAAAATAGATTTAGCCATAGCTATTTTTTAGGGTTTTGGGAAAGGGACAAAAATGACCTTTTCCACAAAAATTAATATCATTTTTATTAATACATATTTTTTTGGGAATTTTACATGAAAATAATAATATAAATTACATAAATATATCATGCTTCAAAATTTTGAAAAATATGTCAACAAAAAGTTTATTTATATAAAAATTTTTATAACAATGTAGAAAAAATATAAACCTAATTATTTCTGAACAAAACTATCCTGGAAGAAGTAAACAACTAAGATAATAGTTAAAATTAAAATAAAATTGAGAAACTTATTTAAAATAATGAGCGAAACAAACTTTGAAAAAATATAAGCTAAATAAATAAAAAAGTATTATTTAAAACTATGGTTAAAATTAAAATTAAATTAAGAACCTATAAGCAAAATAAAGTTTGAAAGCATATAAGCTGCATACCACATAATTTTGTAAATGTTGAATTAAGGGAGTATGAGAAATTGGACCAATGAATATTTAAACTATGGACAGAACTTGAAAATAAAAAATGAAAAGAAAGCCCTCGAAAAGCCTCTGTGTTACTCTTCTTTCATTTCAACGGATTAATGACCATGAAAAATGGAAACCGAATTAATCGGAGACTAGAATTTTAGATATCAAATAAATTGACGATGACAAATGAAAAACAAGAACCTCCATTCTTTAATAAAATACAAATGAAAAAAATTAATAAGCATAATTAACCGTATAACATTATTACGCCGATAGGCGTATATCAATGGTATTTTAGGGGATGGACTTGCTTGAGCGGATCATCAAGATCCTGCAAATCTCGCCAAGTGGATGCTCAATATCATCCCAATCGTCTAATCTTTTAACACACCTAACTAGCTGTAGAGTTAGGAGATGACATCAGTTGTTAGCCGTGGACTAGGAGATGAGTGCAGTCTATTATGAGATGTGGCCGTGGAGGAGATAACCGTGGAGGAGATACCTGGAAGCATGGAGGATATACATGTAGAAGAGTCTGTTAGCCGCCGCCGAGGAGTAGTTTGTTAGCCATTGAGGAGATAGCTGACAGTTTCACCATCCTGAGCATTCGTCGTGAGATCACTGGAGCATTATTAGCCGCCGAGGAGATACCTAAGAGTTTCTACATCCTGAGCATTCGCAGTGAGATCGCTGGAGCATTGGAGCATTCACGTGTGCATTCGTTGTCTTGGAGCATCTGTGCATTCGCCGTCTTAGACCGCCTATGCATTCTCCGTCTTAGAGCATTCACTGGAGCGCCTATGTAGTAGAGGTAAGCTTCTTCTTTCGCTAATCTATTTCCATGGCCTCATTGCTTTAATGCTGTGAACAGTCTCAGATAATGCTAGGATTTTAGTTGCATATCTGTTTAATGCTGTCAATTAGAAGAATCTAGGCTATGAATATGTGTAAGCTGTTATTATGGTTCTACGTATATCGTCTATTGGGAATTTGGTCTCCTGTCGATCTCCAGTTCCACTGCATCCATTCCTCGTTTGTTGCATAGATCTATTTAGTTACCTGCAATTCATTTGGGGTTTTAGTGGTGAATTCTACTTTAAAAAACAAATATGAACTTTGAACTTACTGATAGACAATGCCATGATTTTGACTTGATTCAAAAAGAGGGAACCTGAGTTTACACCTCCTTTGCGTTCACGTCATCTAACGCTCTGAAAATGTTCCCTTCACTATTAACTATTGAGTTAGCACTCCCACCGATTGCATACAGTCCCCACTGTCTATAATGGTTGTTCACCACGTGAAAGTACCCATGTCAACACCTACAACATTGAAGGGATGAAGACAAGGTAGGCATTGCTGTCTCTAATGGGTATCATCTAAAAAAAATCCGTCAAAACACATTAAGATTTAGCTGCACTTCATTGCATGGTTAGAAATAATGATGACTTTTTACTTCCTAATAAAAACATAATACAAACATCCATATCGAAGTGATAGGTTCTAGCCAAACAATGTTGAAATTTAATGGGAACCGTTCATGTATATATGGTTTTTTATTATTGTGTAAAATATCTGAGCATTCTTGCTATTGTACGTTTCGCATCATACCTTTTCTTTTAATAACCAACCAGATGCATCATATATGCTGGAAGTATTACTGTTAGGTTTTGACAGACATTACAGTTAGCCTGTGATAGTTCAATTTGAATTTTTACACTGAGGGATTAGGTCATTAATTTGGAATATTACTATTCTTGAAGTGCACTCCAGTTTGCTTAAGTCTCATCTGTGCATGTTATTTGAAGTCACCAAGTCTCATCTGTGCATGTTATTTGAATTCACTTAGGAGAAAAAGTGCACTGATGTGGACATTAAAGAACTATGTCGTCATAGGGATATGTTGAGAACATCTTCATCTTCACTGTACCCTACAATATTTAATGCCCTCACCATAGGGATACGTTGACAAGATCTTCATCTTCAATGTACCCTACAATACGTGAACTGGTAGCCATTACTGTATTGCAAATTGAATATAGCCATTAATTCCCTCACCAGATGGTTACATTGACCTGTACCTTACACTAAGTGGACTGGCCACCATTACTGGTTTGCAAGTTGAATATAGCCATTAATGGCTCAAAAATTGAGCACCAGGGTAATATGCGCGCAGTGCTACCTTTCCTTGAAATGGAGACTATGAACGGACAATCGTAAATACCTAATGAAAGCCGAGTTGTATTTGAACTGCGCTTTCCATTTTAGCGTTCCATAGATATGGATTTTGATCGTTCCACAACTTGAAGTTGTCATGATTTGATGAACATCCATAACCATAACATTCACCCATATTCCATGGTTGGAAGGTTTCTATGGTATTCCACGGCTGGATGGTTTCTATTGTCTTGCTTTGTCACTATATAAGGGATAGTCACTTTCTGTATTTCAAGAGGAAATGTGATATGTCACACACATTTTAATTGATGAAATGAGTTTCCTTGGGCCAAGGTTGTTCATACAAATTGATTCACGTCTTCGGGAGGCATTTCCTGAAAAAAGGTCAGTTCCTTTTGGTGGGAGATCAATGATTCTTGTTGGAGATATTGGGCAGTTGCCTCCTGTCAAAGATAAACCATTTTATGTAGGACAAGCATTTGTTAAGCTTTATTACGACATAAAAACATAGTGGTAGCCATTATTTTTTTTACTGATTTATTTGGATTTTTGTTCTTCATATTATTTTCTATGTGTTGAAAGAGTAAAGATATAGTTAGTTATCTATTTTTTTTTCCTAAGATCATCACAACTAAATGTAATTTTTATTTATTTTGGTTTTATTGATTAAATGTGAATGTACTGATGAAATGTGCCAGAAAAATAGTATTGAATGATAAATTACGAGATGTCATGCCAATGATTTTGACATATATAACCATGACCATGCATGTTACCATTTTATGCAACTTACATTTTTGTTTTATTGTATGATTTAATTTTTATTGATATCTTAGAGTTTTAGTGCTTATGCCACAGTTCCTCCAATGTTGTTTATTGTATCATTTGGTTAACATTATGTTTGAATTCATAAAACCATATATGTTTTTATTTTCCAGATCTTTGCGTCAAATCCAAATAAGAAATGGATGTAAAAAAAATCAAACATCGTCCAACAGTATCCATCAGACACCTCATAGATGAACCAAGGTTGAGGCGTCGATTTCAGATACATGTTCTACATCCTCGTAGAGGAAACCTTTCCAAACCAGAAATTCAAAAGGAGATAGGGAAGAAATTTGGCATTAATGGTACACAACAAATATTTATTTACGGTTTTCGTACGTATCGACAAAGATCTTCAGGTTTTGGGTTGGTATATGACAAGCTTGAGGATGCAATAAAATATGAGCCTAACCACAGATTGGTGAAGAACGGAATTCGTGATCTTGGCAAGAAAACCCAAAAAAATACTGAAAAAAAAAAATCAAAGAAAATTCGTGGTGTCATGCTAAGAAAAAAAAAGTTCTTGAGCCACTGTCATTACCATCTACATAAAAAAAATAGTGAGAGTCCCTTTTCTTTCTATTTGCATCATTGTATTTATTCAGTCTATCGTTGCATACAATTATCTAAATGTGTTGAAGATATTTTATAAGTTTGAATAATATTTTGAATTTTGATCTCTTCCTAAATAATATATTGTCAACCTATATCTTATTTATAAGTAGTTTCAATAGCTTTGTGTGTTGGTTCTAATAAATTATTTTTATGATTTGTTATGTTTCTGCTGCAATATGGTAATGTTGGTTGCTGGATTTTTTTACATGATGCCATTAATTAAATTGTTTTGTAGTAGTTGGGTTTATTTTTGTTTTGAATTTATTTTTGCATTCTGAAATCGATGAGGGGTTGTCTTCGATTCTCAAGTTCATTGGTGCTTGTGGTGTCTTATGCCATTCCCTCGTGGTTGTGTTCTACTTTGTCCGTGTTGAGAAAATAATTATATTTATCATTTACTATGTTTCTGTTGGTAAGAACTATGTATATTTAATTTTACTTATGAGTAGCTTAAATAGATTTGTGTGTTCGTTCAAAGAAATTATTTTTATGATTTGTTATGTTTCTGTTGGAATATGGTAATTTTGTTTGCTCGATTTTTGTTACATGATGCCATTAATCAAATTGTTTTGTAGTAGTTGGGTTTATTTTTGAAATTCTATATTGATGTGCAAGAATGTTGAAATTCTGACATCATGACATCATGACATATAATGTTTGATATCTTAACATTTTTTTAGGATTTTGAAATTTTTAGTCATTTTAATTAGAGTCATTAATGTTGATTAATGTTGATGCAATATGAGAGCAAGATAATATGATATGTTAAACTAGTATAATAATTTAATTTGTGATTGATGAATATTGATGTGCTACAAGTTATGTGTCACCGAGTGTTAGTTATCAATATTGTTTTGTGATAGGTCACAAGTTAAGTGCTACGACCATAAAATAAATTTTGACAGTACACTTGTATCATCTTCCTACAAATTTGGAAGAAGACCCTTCCTCATCCACTCCAAATTGTAAAATATAAAAATCTATCAATGTAATAATTAAACTAGCACAACCACTTAATGTGTGGCCATTGAACACCAATAGGTGACAAGTTAGGTGCCATGAACAACTTACATGCTATTTGTTCTTCATGCATAGTTGTAATCACCAATTGTCCATGCCTCAACTACCTCTTATCACCATAGCCTTGTAGTTAAATAGGTTGTTTGCCACAAATTGAATGTTTCCCATGCAACAACTACGATTTATCCATATACTTCAATTAAAAATTATATAAATTAATGTATCATCACATTGTTAATTCATTATCTCCTCCCTACCTATCATGATATATAACACATTTACTTTGTCTTCATTTTTTCACAAAATAATCATAGCCATTAGTTTCTTTATAGTTTTTTATTTCTTTGTTCCTATTAATAGGTGATGAGAACTTACCTTGTGGTTCTCAACGAATCTTTTTCTTCAACCTTTATTTCTCATTTTATTTATTTTGATCGATATGTAGAAAATTAGCATAATGTTTTTTTTTTAAGCATGATGTTTCCTCTCACATTGGAAAATAAGGAGTTTGTATTTCAACATAGTTTCTTTATTGAGAGCTCTTTTAGAATATATTCATGTGTCCTTTTTTGTGAATATATTCATGTGAACTTTTTTTTGTGAATGTATTTATGTGTTTGTGACTCACAAATAAAAATATATATAAATTTGTTTCTCGGATGAATGATGTAAAAATATAGAACAAAATCAAAGATTTGACATATCAATAATGTGACATTCGAAGTTCATGTCTAATATGACAAAGGATTATGTCCCATTCTAACATTAACTAAGGATTAAAAAATGATATACACCCACACAACCCAATAAATGACACATTCATAATGTAAGTTTTGATGTCCATCATTCTGACATTCATCAAGGGATATGACATATTCTGATGTTTATTATGGTTATGTTGCATTTTGACATTCATTATGGATTATGTTGCATTCTATTTTTATTAAGGGTTATATTGCATTGTGACATTCATCCATGGTACATTATTTAATGACTTTGTTGCATTGCAACATTCATTGACGCTTACATTATGTTGGATTGCGACATTCCTCAATACTGCATGCGTTAATGGTTTTGTTGCATTGGGACATTCATTGCAATGATCAAAACATGTATTCATCGATATTGAAATTCATCATTCCTCAATGCTTATCTCACATTATTCGCCATCATGTTGCAAGAATTTTCTTGATATATCTATCTATCTATCTATCTATCTATCTATATATATATATAGTCGTTTGACAAAAGAAATGGTTTAAAGCAGTAATGTAGAATGTATGTCGCGTTGTGATGTTTATCAAGGTTTACGTTTCACTGTGATGTTTTCGAGGGTTCTATCACATTACGACGTTAAGCCATAGTTTGTTACAGTGGGCATTTAATAAGCGTTATGTGACGTTAAGCTATGGTTTGCTACAGTGCTTGGTTGGTATGTCAAAACAACCAAAGATTTGATACATTAATAATGTGATAATGGGCGTTTAATAAGCGTTATGTCACATTGTGACGTTTATCACGGGTTATGTTACATTAGGGACATTAATCAAGGGTTATGTCACATTGTGATATTTGTCAAGGGTTATGTCTCATTGTCATGTTTTTCAAGGTTTACGTTTCATTGTGATGTTATCGAGGGTTCTATCACATTACGGCATTAAGCCATATTTTGTTACAGTGGGTGTTTAATAAGCGTTATGTCGCATTGTGACGTTTATCATGGGTTATGTTACATTAGCGACATTCTTCAAGGGTTATGTCAAATTGTGATGTTTATCAAGGTTTATGTTTCATTGTGACGTTATCGAGGGTTATATCACATTACGATAGTAAGCCATGGTTTGTTACAGTAGGCGTTTAATAAGTGTTATGTCGCATTGTGACGTTTATCACGGGTTATGTTACATTAGCGACATTCATCAAGGGTTATGTTGCATTGTGATATTTGTCAAGGGTTATGTCGCATTGTGATGTTGTGATGTTTATCAAGGTTTACGTTTCACTGAGAGGTTATCGAGGTTTATATCACATTACGACGTTAAACAATGGTTTGTTACAGTGGGCGTTTAATAAGCGTTATGTCGCATTATGACGTTTATCATGGGTTATGTTACATTAGCGACATTCATCAAGGTTATGTCCCATTGTGATATTTGTCAAGGGTTATGTCGCATTGTGATGTTTATCAAGGTTTACGTTTCACTATGACATTATCGAGGGTTATATCACATTACGACGTTAGGCCATGGTTTGTTACAATGGGCGTTTAATAAGCATTATGTCGCATTATGACGTTTATCACAGGTTATGTTACATTAGCGACATTCATGAATGGTTATGTCACATTGTCATATTTGTCAAGGGTTATGTCGCATTGTGATGTTTATCAATGTTGACGTTTCACTGTGATCTTATGGAGGGTTATATCGCATTACGATGTTAAGCCATAGATTGTTACAGTGTTTGTATAGTATATGTCAACACAAGCAAGGATGTGACACATTAATAATGTGATAGTGGGCATTTAATAAGCGTTATGTCACATTGTGATGTTTATCACGATTTATGTCACAATACCAACATTCACCAAGGGTTATGCCATGTTCTGATATTTGTAAGGGCTATGTCACATTGCGATAATGCCCAAGATTGGACTCATTAATAATGTGTTTTTGGATGTTTAGAAAATTTGTTGTTGCATTATCAACTATGGCCATGTGATTCACCAAAGTAAACCATTGTTAAGTATGATCAATGAACCGCACCCATAACAACAATAATATTTGATGATTACTTTAATTATAATATATTAATTAAATACCATACTTATATTATTATATAATATAATTAATAATATTATAAATATTTGATTAAAATATAACATTAAAATTGAATGACATTAATTTAATTCAATTAATATTATATATATCAATAATACTTAATAATTTTGATTAGTAAAAAAATGGTTTGGATTTTAGATGTTTAGAAAATTTCTTTAAGAATTTTCTTTATATATATATATATATATATATAGTCGTTTGACAAAAGAAATGGTTTAAACCATCCACATTCTACATAGTAATGTAGAATGTTATGTCGCATTGTGATGTTTATCAAGGTTTATGTTTCATTGTGATGTTATCTAGGGTTATATCACATTACAACGTTAAGCCATGGTTTGTTACAGTTTTTGGTTAGTATATGTCAACACAACCATAGATGTGAGATCTGACACATTAATAATGTGATAGTGGGAGTTTAATAAGCATTATGTCTCATTGTGACATTTATCACATGTTATGTTACATTAGTGACATTCATCAAGAATACCAACAGAGATGTTGGTGTTGGATTACAGTGAAGTTTTTTATTAAAATGGGTGGGTTTTGAGAGACCCACCATCATATCTCTTGCGAAGAATGCATTCTCGGCTAAAGTTCTTCAATGGCAGGCGCACATAGGCTACCAAGCAACAGAGTTAAAGGGATTTTGTAAATGGTTCAAGAGTGATGATGAAAAGTTCTCATGATTAATCTTAGGAACTTGGAATTTAATATATAATTGTGAATTTTTTAATGTAAACTGTTGGGTTGGAGAGACCCTCCAACATAAGCCTTTCTAGAAAATCATTCTCGCCTGAAGCACTTCAATAGTAGGTGCAAAATCATGACATTTGAAGGGTTTAAGGCTGCAAAATATATTCAGATTTTTCTATTTTTAATATTTCTGCGCTAGAAATAATTTATGATAACCTAGATTTGTCATAATCTCTTATCCACAAAATGGTTTATTAAAAAAAAATAGATTGAATTTACATGTCTGGTTTGTCTTTTTGTTTATGTCATTAACACTGCTATTTTGGAGTCGATGCTTTATCTTATGTGTGTGAAGAATTTTTTTTTTTAATAATATGAAATTCAATGTGACTTTTGACGTCCATGAACAATACCCAAGTGAGACACATTAATAATATGACATTCAATGTGACTTTTAATGTCCATCATTGTAACATTCATTAGGGTTATGTCATATTATGATGTTTATTATGGTTATGTTGCATTCTGACATTCACAAGACACCATAAGCAACAATGAACATCAGAATCCAAGATAGCCCTTGATCAATTTCAGAATGCAATAAGAAATTCAAAATAAAACTAAATCCAACTACTACAAAACAATTTAATTAATGGCATCATGTAACAAAAATCCAGTGACCATCATGCCCATACAACAATGCCACAATTCAACTTGATGCTCACTCACTATGATGATTCACCATAGCAGTTCATACATTAAAGATATAATTGTCTTATGAAATTACTTTTAATATTTTAATGAAATGAACCACATTAATTAAGATAACCATAATATAATATATTCATACAGAAACAGCCCAATCAAACATAACCCTTCGTTTATGTCAAAACAGAGTCAACACCTGAAAATTTCACTACACCTAATCATTGTGCAACATTACAATGACTTAAATATTGTCAGAGTACCACATTAATCAACATAGGCATAATGAAACATGGCAATAGTATGTCTCATTGTGACGTTTATCACATGTTATGTTACATTAATGACATTCATCAAGGGTTGTGTCACATTGTGATATTCACCAAGGGTTATGTCACATTGTAATAATGTCCAATATTTGACACATTAATAATGTTTGCTTGGATGTTGAGAAAATTTCTTTAAGAATTATTTTGGTATATATATATAGAGAGAGAGAGAGGGAGAGAGAGAGAGAGAGAGAGAGTTGTTTCACAAAAGAAATGGTTGAAACCATCCACATTCTACATATTAATGTAGAATGTTATGTCGGATTGTGATGTTTATCAAGGTTTATGTTTCACTATGACGTTAATAGTGTCTTTGGATGTTTAGAAAATTTCTCTAAGAATTTTATTCATATATATATATATATATATAGAGAGAGAGAGAGAGAGAGAGAGAGAGAGAGAGAGAGAGAGAGAGAGTTGTTTCACAAAAGAAATGGTTGAAACCATCCACATTCTACATATTAATGTAGAATGTTATGTCGGATTGTGATGTTTATCAAGGTTTATGTTTCACTATGACGTTAATAGTGTCTTTGGATGTTTAGAAAATTTCTCTAAGAATTTTATTCATATATATATATATATATATAGAGAGAGAGAGAGAGAGAGAGAGAGAGAGAGAGAGAGAGAGAGAGAGTTGTTTCACAAAAGAAATGGTTGAAACCATCCACATTCTACATATTAATGTAGAATGTTATGTCGGATTGTGATGTTTATCAAGGTTTATGTTTCACTATGACGTTAATAGTGTCTTTGGATGTTTAGAAAATTTCTCTAAGAATTTTATTCATATATATATATATATATATAGAGAGAGAGAGAGAGAGAGAGAGAGAGAGAGAGAGAGAGAGAGAGACGTTTGGCAAAAAAATAGTTTAAAGCATCCACATTCTGCATAGTGATGTAGAATGTATGTCGCATTGTAATGCTTTTCAAGGTTTACATTTCACTCAGACGTTATCAAGGGTTATATCGCATTCCAACGTTAAGCCATGGTTTATTACAGTGTTTGGTTGGTATATGTCAACACAACCATAGGGAAAACACATTAATAATGGGATAGTGGATGTTTAATAAGTGTTATGTCACATTGTGACATTTAACACAGTTTATATTACATATCATAATGTTATGTCGCATTATGATGTTTATCAAGGTTTACATTTCAATGCGACGTTATCAAGGGTTATATCACATTACGACATTAAACCATGGTTTGTTACAGTGTTTGGTTGGTATATGCCAACACAACCAAATATGTGACACATTAATAATGCGAGAGTGGGCGTTTAATAAGCATTATGTCGCATTCTGATGTTTATCACAGTTATGTTATAGTAGCGACATTAATCAAGGGTTTTGTCACATTGTGATATGTCTTACTAATTGTAATATTGTGACAAATTATTTAAATGATATCATGTAATTAATTACAAATCAATATTAAAATAAGTAATTGTGAGACACATTAGTAATGTGATAGTGGACGTTTAATAAGTGTTATGTCGCATTGTGACGTTTACAATAGTTTATGTTACATATCATAATGTTATGTCGCATTATGATGTTTATCAAGGTTTACATTTCACTGCGACGTTATCAAGGGTTATATCACATTACGACATTAAACCATGGCTTGTTACAGTGTTTGGTTGGTATATGTCAACACAACCAAAGATGTGACACATTAATAATGCGAGAGTGGGCGTTTAATAAGCGTTTTGTCCTATTGTGATGTTTATGACAGTTATGTTGCATTAGTGACATTAATTAAGGGTTTTGTCACATCGTGATATGTCCTACTAATTATAATATTGCGACAAATTATTTAAATTATATCATGTAATTAATTACAAATCGACATTAAAATAAGTAATTGTCAAGGTATTAAGTAATAAAGTATGCTTAACATATAAAATAAATAATATTGGATATAATTAACTTCCTCATACATTTTTCATATATATTATAGGGAAAAACATTGTATTAATAATTTTTTACCTATATTATGTTTTATTTAATGTTTTATATTAATTAAATAATGTGGTAATAAATAAATGATATTATTTATTAAAATTAATTAAACAATTTATTATTTCTATCAATACTTTATGTATGACGAAATAGAACATGAAAACCATTGCATACATAGCTAGACCCAACTATGAAATAAACTTACAATCCAACATTACAATGAATTACTTAATCTCACATAACCGATTAGGGAATGATTTGATAATGCAAGATGACAATTAGACAGCTTCTGCACTATTAGAATCTAATAAAACCTTTCACCAACATATTATTCTTTGATTTAAAAATCATAACGTTGTGATGTCACAAACCTTTCACCAACATATTATTCTTTGATTAAAAATCCTAATGTTGCGATGTGACAAACCTCTCACCAACATATTATTCTTTGATTAAAAATCCTAACGTTGCGATGTGACAAACCTTTCACCAACATATTATTCTTTGATTAAAAATCCTAATGTTGCGATGTGACAAACCTCTCACCAACATATTATTCTTTGATTAAAAATCCTAATGTTGCGATGTGACATTTTGAAGGAAGATTATCATAACCACTTGGCAACCTCGGACACCGTATTTGAATGCTTGCATTCCCCATTGTCTTTGTCACATTATGAAATTAAAGAAAGGGTATGTCACATTGTCACAATTTGGCTCACGATTTGATGCCAGATCTTCATATGTTCTGCGACACAATACATAATATAGATAAAAACATAGTAATGAACATATCTTGACTTGGTACATCAATAATATGGTATGGAACGTTATAGCTAGGTTACTATGAATTTGTGATGATACACTTTATTACATTTGTTTATAACATGCGAATTAAATACCTTCTTGTTAATTAGCATATTCAATACTAGCAACAACCACATTAAATTAATGAATGTGTCTAAATAACCTCATTATTTTAGATTTACTTTAATAAAATTATATAAATAACGTACTATATTTCATTAGTTTCATATCAATATTTTGACCATTAACCATATTTTGAGCAACACAACCATATATTATCATAACCAATGTGGTATGTAGTAAAGACACATAAACCATCATGAACATTGCATCCCAACATAATCAAAACTATAGTTGTTTCCAATGTGATGAATGATGTAATTTATCATAACCCTTTGTGAACCTCCTACATAGTATTTGAATGCTTGCGTTCCCCAATGTATTTATCATGTTGTGAAATTAAACAAAGTCTATGTCACATTGTCACAATTTGTGAGGGTTTCATGTCACATCTTCGTATGTTTTGCAGCACAATACATACTATGGAGAAAAATGTTGGTTATGTCACATTGTGACGTCGATCATCTTCATTCTAATAATAATGAACATATGTTGACTTCGTACATCAATAACATGGTATGGGACATTATGCCTAGGTTACATTATGAATTTGTGATCATCTCTATTATTAGGTTAGTTTATAACATGTGAATAATAAATATTCGATATAATTAAGTTCATGATATATTTTTCATATATACTATACAAAAAAACATTGTATTAACCATATTTTAAGTATATTATGTTTTATATTAATTAAATAATATAGTAATAAATATATCTAATATTATTTATTATATATTATACTTAAATAAAAAATATTATTTCTATTAATACTTTGTAGATATGTCTATGCCCGCACCTGTTACTAGCAACAACCACATTAAATTAATAATGTGTCTGAATACGTCGACATGGGTAAATCTAGGCACATACCTTTTATATTAATGTTTTTCCCTATAGTATGTGCATAAATTTACGCCTGGAGTATTCAAACACATTATTAATTTAATGTGGTTGTTGCTAGTTAAAAAGAGAGAAAACAGTGAAACATAAATTCGAAATTTGAAAAAAAAAATAGTTTGGAAATTAAAAACCTGGCAGAGAAATATAAATATGAAATTCGAAACAGTGCAGGATCTCGCATGGAAATATAAATCCAAAATTCGAAAACCTGTTGAAATAGAAACATAGAAGCAATGAAACCCTGAATAAAAGGATTCTGCTTCTATTGTTAGCAGTTTAATACGGTATCTACCTTTTATACAAACTATAACCAAAATAACTTTGAAAATCAGTGATTCTAGTTAGCAGTTTAAGACATCATCTACCGTTAAGAAATGACTCTAAGGAAAAGGGTTTGTCTAAAAATGACAAGAATAAAAAGTGTATGAATTAGGAAAATAAAATATGTCAATCCCATTAAGCAAAATCACATGGAATAACGTAACGACCAAAAAACAAAAATAAATAGATTAACAAAAACATTTGATACCTCTATACACTTGCGTCCGAGGATCTTCCTGCCGCTGATAGGATCGAAATATGAATATGAATATGACGTAGCTCTTCAATTGTTAATGGAACGAAACAAAGAACGGATCAAATTAAATACCAAATAAGCATCAACATGCATACCTCCTTCACTTCACTCTGCTGCCCATGCTGCAATTGTTTCAGATTGCATTCCATCTCACAAACACCAACCAAAAGAAAAAAAATAAAACTAAAAGACGCAAAACATTTGAGCATGGCCATGCTGCAAAGAATTAACAGAAACACATAGAATCCCAAACAAAAGAATTAAAAGAACAGAAACACAAAGAAATAAAACGGACACCAAAACCTACAAACCCTAAATCGAGACAAAAACCTAGTCTCCAAAGAATCCAAATTCTCGACTCTATTCACCACTCAGTGCTTCTCTCCAAATGAACTAAAACACTTTCTCATGGCTAGTATATGAAGGAACACGGATCTCGGGATATGCTATTTAATATATGAATGAACACCGAGACATGTTATTTAGGTTTATTATATTTTCAAATCCGCTTTTTTTCTGCCAGGCTGGTTTAAGTTTATTGTATTTTCAAATCCGCTTTTTTTTTTTTCTGCCAGGCTGTCCATATGGATCTGTTGTCCCTTGTTGCCATTTTTTAAATTAAAAAATCCGGGCGTGCCACCGGCTTTGGATTTTCATTTGAATTTCAATTCATCTTTTTATTTCAATTTCAATTTAGGTTTGTATGCAAGAGTAAATGGATCTTGCATTTTTGTGTTTTATAATGTAATTGGTAATTTTTAATTAATGTTTCATTATTATAATTTTTAATTCTGGTTTCATAATGGTTTTGTGTATGAGAGAATGAATAGAGGAAATCTATCTATATATACATATATATATTCATAAGTTAACTATGATTTATATAAATCAAGGTTAACCAAACAACTTGGATTTGTACTTACAAATTATGATGGCTCAGGTGAATGAAATTAGAGTAATGAAATCTTAAGATACTGGGCATTATAGGTTGAAAATGGAACAACCTATGAGATTCTTTGATGTTCTCGAACTATTAATCTCCAATGTTTAAAGTTTATTTGCACCATTTGCATTATGTGTTCCATCCTCTTCATTTAGTTTTTGAGAATTTGATAATAGATGAGGTTGCATAGTTTTTTTCTGCAAAGAAATGAGAAATCGATCATTACAACGCATCTCAACATCTTAGATGAGAGAGAAGATCTCAAAATGATTGACAAACAAGCTCATTTCCATGACCACAACTACATATTAGAATGCTTGCATAAACATAAATTTATTATCTATGTAGACAAACTAGTTAATGAGAGTTTTAAAGAATATCATCATGTCAAATTATTTTGAATTCCCACGTGTTACATGTTGAATTTCTCCATGAGTTGATTGTTTATTGGGTCTATACATGAGTCAATTTTTGTTAAGGTTGGCAAGAGACAAGTTGTATGTCAAGGAGAAAAAAACTAGTTATCCAAACAACAAATTTTCATTCACATAAGTAATATACAACATTTGTCAAAGCATTAAAAACTTTTGAAATCTTTAATTGTAAGGCCCCATGGTCTAGTTAATGAAAAGTGGGAAGAAGAAAATAACAGAATTGATATTTAAAAAAAAAAAAAAACCTAAGTGTATAAGATGTATGAAAGTGATTATTTTATTAATATTATCGTAAACCAAAAAATGTCACAATTTCTTTGATTTTGCACCTATTCTTTACAGTTATCTATACAACCAATTGTAAAAGTTTTACCACTAGAAAGGGATTTTTTAGATAATGTTTCAAGTCAAATTTTCCTTCAGCTATAGTATTCTACATATTGTTACCAACTCAGGCCACCACCATTGAATTCGTGATTTGATGTGTCCTCCCAAGCATTGACATAGTTGTTCTCGTTCATAATGTTTTATCATATTTTTCAGCCTCAACTTCTTATGAACAAAAAAAACACAATTCTTATAGTAGAATCAACAATTTTTAGAGTTGTGGTCAAGATCACAAAAAAAATTGAAGAGATGGGTAAATTGTGGATAAAGCACATTTAATAGAATAGATGGTTGAAAAGATCCAAATGAAAATCCATGGGAGCAACCAATTAAGTGGAAGACAACACTTTCATTTTTATCATATGCTCCCACCCAACTAGTGGGGAATTCTCTCAAAGAAAAAGGGATAAGTCCTTGGGGAATGAAGAAGACTTCATCTTTTAGATTTATCAAAAGATCGAATTGTGAACCTTTTCGACTTAGTTATTATAATACACAGCCCCCTCTTGAATTAATGCTATTTGAAAGAATAAATTCCCATTGAGCAAGATTGACCTCGAGATGGTTGAGTATGTAACATGGGAATTTTATTTTTATGCAATAACGGGTAAATTTTAAAGGTGTGATTTCCCTCGAGGAAATTGGGGGAATTATTCCCCTAACAAGAAGGTGATGCCAAAATGTCTTAAATTTTGCAGACATTCGGAAGGAAAACCATGCTACGTGGCTCTCGGATAGCTAAGAGGGAGGGGCAGAGTTAATATTCCAATGGTTATCAAGCTTTTGAGAGAGAAATGTCTGCCTTAAAAGAGGGATGTCTGCGCTTTTCAAAGAGGGGGGTAGGGCTTGTCTGTAATGGGACAAGGGAGTTTGGCATTATTTTGGGACAAAGTATTTGCACCTTAAGAGAGAAGCTCCTGTTGGTGTTGGGAAAAAATCTCTGTGTTTTCCATAAGCATGGAACTCCACTCTTTTATAGGAATGGTCTCGGCATTTGGGGAAGTAACACTGACCTCTGCATTTTGGAGAGGAAATCCCTACATGTTAAGAATGAATCTATGTATTTTTTTTTTTAATAGATTCTGGAGTTTTGAAAGGAGGTCCCTGCATTTTCAAGGAGAGAGGATCCCCACGTTTTGGAGGAGACTCGTCTCTATGTCCTCGAGGGAAGAGCTATCCAAATTTCCCAAAGGTGAACTTCTCACTATGTATTTCCCAGTCTACATTGGGTTTCATTTTCAGAGCTAGATTGGAGCATATATTCCATCCATATCCAAATCATAGGCTTTGTAGGCTCTGGATTGATTTACTCAGTTTCGGATTTAATGCTTGCAATTTTTTCATCTCAAATTTTATATATCATAGATGCCATGTTGTTAGGGTCTGATTTTATGTGATTACAGCCTGAATGCATGTGATTCATATCCAAATCATAAGCTTGGTAGAATCTGGATTTCTTTACTCAGTTTCAGGTTTAAGGCTTCTGATTTTCACTCCAAAGCTTATATATATTTTAGATATCATTTTTGCAATTGCATCCTATATGTGTGCAATCCATATCCTAATTGTTATGTTTGGTAGGCTATAAATGGATATGCACTTTTCAATTCTATTGCATGTTATTTTATTTCCAAAGTTTATACATCGTATATATCGATTGGTTAGGGTATGCATCCTTGATGCATGCGATTCACAGCCAAGTTGTTATGCCTGGTAGTCTCTGACTTGACATGCATTTTAAACTCTAGTGTAAGCGACTTCATTTCCAGGAATGCATCCAAAGTTTTTTGTAGATGTTGAATATGTATGAGTTAAACCTTGCAAATTTTAATTGGATTCATCTCTTTAAGATTAGAATGGTATGTCTGCTATATTTTTGTGGTTTTCCAACTATGTCGAATAGTACCCTGTATCCCTAGTAAACTGTGCTTATGGTATCGCTGCCCGTGTTTTGATTTATAAACATTTTGTTAATTTGGGGATCAGTACATCCTCCAGATCCATGATAGGGGATGGTATTTGAATTCTTGGAGTCATACCATAGGTCATCGCCATTGTTTAAGCATGATCCATATCTATTAGGAATTTTCTTTTCTCCTCGATTCCTTTTGATGTCGCCTATGCATGATAAACACGAGATCCAAGGGATCGAGTATTTGTTTGTACATCCCTTTTCCTTATTACATTTTGGGGCTTAGGAAAGATAAACTTTAGATCCTAGAATAGGATATAATATGGCCTTTTCTTTATTATCATGGTTTAATCTAGTTTATGAATGATAAATGTTAGGTATGAGAGATCCATGCTTTGTATGAGTCTTCGAGACTATGGTATTTTCTGATAAGGGTTTAAGTGTATACTATGAACATAGGTTCTATGAGAAGCTTCGTTTTTTAGTAATAATGTATTTATAATCTCACCTTAAAATAATGAACTCTAGGAGTAGCCGTTAAAGTGTTCTTAAGAACCAAACTTTCTTCCTTATTTAAGTGTAGTTTTTTTATACCTTGTTAAATCAAGGATATCTTATATACGTAGGAATGGGGATATGGTAATATGATGTATTATATCATATAATATATCTCCATATGTGTTCACTTGTCTAAAGGTTCCATTTCTTTACAAACATACATTTTCTTCTGTATGCCTCATAATCCGATGTGTATTTGAGTTTTACACTTTTGTATTTTTCATAAATGAGAAAGTATGGCAGCACTGAAGTTGTAGATTGTAACATTTTTAATGAAACAAATGTCACGAGATGTGACCTATAACATCCCCCTCCCACCTTGAAGACCTAAAAGCGATTACGACTCATAAAAATAGAAAATGAATCATAAGTGCGTCCATGGGGAATAGAAGAACTCTCACCTCAATGAGGTTACTCCCACCGCATGTTAATCAAGGGCACTCGAGACATTCTGACATTATTATAAACGAAGAACATGATATGTATGACAGAGATATACATTTAATTTATGTATTATTTGTAAAACATGTAATGTTACCTATAATTATGGGACATCACATGGTAAAACAAATCACATACATATATAATATTATATGTAGAAACCTACATATATAATAATGAAGAATATTATATATATATATATATATATATGAGTAGAACATTTTAAGTTACAAATAATTTTGGAAAAGGTACATGGTGAAACAAACCTCATATATATATATATATATATATATATATTATATATATATAATAGTGGATACACACATATATATATACAATAACGGAGAATAATATGGATTGGAGGAATATATATAATTGTAAATATATATTGCAGGTTGAACACATAATGTCACAGCATTACATGGTAATGCAAAACCTCCTACGTACATACATTATATATAGAACGTACATATAATAGTGGATCCCTATATATATATATATATATATATATATATATATATATATATAACAATGAAGAATAATATATATATAGATTGGAGGCACATAAATATTTCTGATATTTATTGTAAACACCTAGTGTTACAATTTCACATGGTAAATACAAAACCTATTATGTACATTGGTTGTATCTAGAATATACATATAATAATGTAGCCTTACATGTGAGAATAATCCCTCTCACATATAGATGTCAGTAGAGATTATAGAAAAGAGAATTCTATATATATATATATATATATATGTATACTTTATGTTATGAAGAACATAACGGAAAAACGATAGCAACAAATTATGGTATATAATTATATATTGGTGGAGAAGATCAACACCAAGTGATTTCATGTCGGGTTATATCAAGTTAACTGTGGAGGCGTTATTAAAATGCCTTGACTTGCGTCGAATTTTGAGGAGGCGTTATGGCTGATTTTAAGCTAATATACGTTGATCATGAATGCCATATTTTACGATTGCCAATTTTGGAGGAATTAATTACTCTCCTTGAATGAACGCCCATGGTGGCAGCATTGTAGGAATCCGTAAGCACTAATCATGGAAGCGCTACGGTGGGGAGGAGAATAAATCCTTCTGTGGGGGAACAAGAAGGGGAGGGGGGGAATTCTTGTAGAAAATGCTCTATGATTTGTTGTAGAGCAAGGTTTTTCCTACTGTTTGCATTTAGAGTGGAAATATGGAGGTAGTGTACCTCTGTGATTGAGGGGAGTAATGATATTTGTGTTAGGGATAGGCAATAATTCTCAACGCTGTCTCTGCGCCTGAATAGGGAAGATCTATGCGGTTGAGGAGGGAAATAATTCAAGCGCATCTGCAAGAAACTTGAATCACCGTGTTGAACCATGAGAGGAGAGGTGTTTGCTTCTTATTGATTGGAGGCTCTAGGTAAATGTGTTTCTTTATGGCTTACTAGATGCTCTAATTTAAAAAAGAAAACGCCTTGCCGAATGGATCGAATGAACCTAAAAATATTATTGAGAATTCCATGCTTTTGATTGTGTGTTTTTGGTGTGTGTTGAAACCGAACACATTAGTTAAACTATTAAATATCGTGATTTCAACAAGCTTGTGTCATACCTCTGTATGAGATGGTGAGGAATCCCCATACAATCCATATCCTTTCCTGACATCGTATGAATGGGAGAGAGTTGGGGACAACAGTAACCTTGGCACCTTTTCAATGCTAGGCTTCACTTTTTCCTGTCTTGTTAAGATGCCGGCACTCCAGTCCCTTGAATTTTCCTCTCTTGTTAAGATGAAGTCTGTTTCACTGCATTAATTGGTTCTTGTATTATGTACTTCATTATCTGTATGAAATTATCTGGTATGTATTCTTTTGAAATAACCGTACACAAAAGGGCTCCCATACCCTTTCTGCAATCTTTGTCTAAATATGTGGCACCAAAATTTATTAAGGGAGATTATTAAAAGGAGACCAACAATGCTTGAATTTTAACAAGGAAAGTGCTGGTAGGCTGTTAGACAATAATGGCTACCCT
Organism: Pseudotsuga menziesii; assembly: GCA_001517045.1. Taxonomy (NCBI): domain Eukaryota; kingdom Viridiplantae; phylum Streptophyta; class Pinopsida; order Pinales; family Pinaceae; genus Pseudotsuga; species Pseudotsuga menziesii. Next base: position 1,180,553 of record LPNX010580182.1, on the reverse strand, counting down.
TGGTTTATGATAGCTTTTATTCTTCTTTTCTGGTTGAAGTCTTAATAACTAAGAGTCGAAGTAAGGGGGAGTTAAGAACTCGGATTAATCTTTCATGTACTTGCATAAGACTTAAGGGTGTATCATAATGTCATATTTTGAGTGGCTCTCTTTTAGTATTTTAGCATGTAGAAAAACTAAATCAGAAATAAGATATGGCAATTTGAGAAGTGGGCATATCCCTGCTAGTAGGGATTATACTGATTGGTTGATAAACACTAAATAATTTTTGTCTTATGGCTGATACTTCACTAAGTCCATTTATTACAACTATTAGACTAACATCCTTCATGGGATTATCTGGCACCAGAATTTCTCTTTTCTAGGTAAGACATCTTCTATCACTTCTAGATCCTAATTATGATTCATAGATTGAAGTATCTTGGTCTGATCATCTTTGGAAGCTGCACCCAAGGCCTTTTGACAGGAAGGGTAGTTGTACTTATAAGGAGAACAATTTATAAGGATCATGTTTTCGCTTCAAGACATTCTAATTGTGTCTCTGTGTGATGTGTCTAAATCTTTTACTCTCTTCATGGAATTTTCTGTACATGTGATCCTATGGTGCAGATGGAAGGTAATACCGTAAAAGATAATAAAATTGTCACTGTTAACTTACTATTCTATGGTTGTAGAGAAATTCATTTTCTTGGGCATTATGAAGATGACATGTTGTGAATTATTCTTAAATGATTGTTTTCCACGCACATGGTTTTGACAAATTGGATATGAAATCTCTTGTAAAGTTTGCCACTAGTAGGTTGGACCTCTTTATAGTAATAAAAAACAAAAAATTTCCCTTTTTTCCACACATATTGGCATCAAGGGCTAAGAGGGACATTACATGACCTTTTGGTGGACGTAACCCATGGATTGGGTGAACCACGTGCATTGGTGTCTCTCTCGTTTCTTGTGTCTAAATGTTTTAATTTCCTTGTATTATTTTGTGTACTTATAACATTGTTTTGCAACCTTTTCAATTGATTAATTACTTTAGAAAGGATAATCAAGGAAATATATGGTTACCTCAGTGACTTTGTCTGCACATTAGAATTGTTTTAAAGAAACTAGAATGATCAAATGCTTGTGGATCACACCTCTTAAGGATATTAATAATAGTTTGTTGGAATTACATTAATTTATTGCCATTGACATGACTAATATATGGTTGATTGAATATTGTAAAGATATGCCATTTAAATGAATGAAAGTGTACCTCTTATGCTACATTAGTTAGAAATAAAGCATGAATAGTCCTTCAATTAAGAGAATATTTGCTTAAGGGGATGGTCATTCTATAACTCGGTACGTTTGATGATGGATACATTATGGATAAGGATTAAAAATTTATATAGTGACTTTAACCACTTAGAAACCCATATGTTAGTCGCAAGTAAATGTATGTTGAAATGTGGTTAAAGGAATTTTAGTGTGTATTCAAAATGATAGTTGGAAGCTGCATAAAAGTAGTTCTCTATTGAGATCAAACATATTTATGTATAATTAGAATGCAGTGTAGATCACAAAGTTTATGTTATTTTTAAGATTTGCATTTACAACACAAATGGAGGTGTATTGTGTCATAGTTACAAGGTAAATCCTTCATTGGAAAACTATAATCTAAAGGACTATTAGAAAGATGATAATGCATAAAATAATATTCCATAGACTATGGATTTATATAAATGTGTGTGTCATGAATAATTAACAAAGATGCAGGTATATATTGATAAGAAAATATGAACTCTAGAGCAACGCTTTGAAGGTAGCAATAGTTTGTGTGCTTGTATAGAAAGCTTACATTGTCTTTTGATAGGAAACACTTTTATCTGACTTGGGGATGTTACAAATGGTATCAGAGATGAAGTGACAGCATCCAAGCCTATTTGCAACCAACATGGAATTAGAAAGCAGAAAGATGGTAAAAAATAACCAATCAAATGGTTTTTTTTGTGGATACATGACAATGATGACAAGGGAAATAAGTTATCTGAGTGGGCCTCCAAATATTGGAAGAGGTAACTAGGAGGATAAATAAATTTCATGGCAAAGGTATGAGAAAGGTTTCTGAGTAATTATTTCATCTTGTTGTAAGGGCTATGTTTATGTTTACACATTCATATGGGAGGTTGGACTAGAGATTCTATTTCGGAAGGCATACAATCATTTTCTTAGAATTGCATGTAGAGATGTATATATATATATGGCATTGTTAAAATCCTACTAACGGAAAACTTTTAAATCATAGGACACCAAATAAACAGGTAACGAAATATGGATAACTTAGGAAATAAAATGCATGGGTGCTAGCAATAAATGGTGAAATCTATAAGAAGGCATAAATGATAGTAACTAATAATAGAAACTAGAGGAAGCCATGTGTTTCCTATGCTTTATGTACTTTATGTAAAATCCCTCTCGCATACCATAGATATTTTTTAATTTCAAATGTTTTTTGTACTTGTTTCGGGGTGAGGAGCTCAAGGCCAAGGCCCCACCGAAAACAAAGCCTTCCAGCTTATATAAGTTAACTACATAAGAGGAAAAATTAGGAGACCTAAAACAGTGATACAACTTAACAAGGGGCCAACCAAACCCACAAGGGATAAAAGCAAACGTTTAAAAAGAACCATAATTGATACCATAGTTTTACATATCATTTGGATTATGGAGGTATTAGAGATAATGTCCGCAACTACAAGGGGTTCCTTCTTCACTAAAACTTATCCCGACTAAGACACCATAGCTTAGTACTTAATACTAGTATGGTTAATACTAGTATGGTTAAGTTGAAAAAGTAAGCTTATGGTTGAACCTTTTGTGTGTGCAAAGTTTATTCTTATATTGATTTTGAGGATCCATTATAATCAAACCAACTAAAAAAGGATCCTAAATGCATAGGAATAATCCTTTATAAATGACATATGAATACTATGCTAATTGTCCTTTTCCATAACAAGAGAAAAGTCATGGTTTGATTTACTTTGCCGACAAGTATTTACTTGAGGGTACAACATACCTAATTTCAATAACCATTATATATTTTGTTGAGTAAGAGATAAAGGATTAGTTTGGGTTGGACGCATGCCTCTAGTTAATTACTTGACTTGACAGTGGAATTGAAAGAGACCGAACTCGACAATGTTAGTGGCAAATTTTTTCCCCTGATTTATGGAAGCTTGGCATGTCCTAGGAAAAAGAAAAAGGGAAAACCATTTCTCCTCTCGTTTTTAAAAGGTCGATATAAAATTTGTTTTCAGGGAGAAGGTTGAGCAAAAGTGAGGAAAACAACACTAAGTTTGAAAGCATCGTCGATCTAGTATGGTGGAGGGATAACGCTTAGTGTTAAGGAAATGACTTGATCTCTACGTTGAAGGCCTATCTCGACATTGCTCTTATTATTGTGTAGGGTCCCGAATCACGCTTAGACTAAATCTTGTATGCATTGTCCTATACGCTTGGGATCTATCCCATTATTGTGTTCATTTGTGATCAGAGTTCTTATATAAAGGAAAATTTACGACCTCTCAGCATAATAGGTAGACTTTCTCACCGTCAAAAACACTTAGGATTCAATACGAGTTTTAGGTTCACTTGTGATCATATCTCTCATATAAATGAAAATTTACAGCCTCTATAAATGATAGGTAGATCCACTCATTGTAAAAAATACTTAGGATTCAATACAAGTTTTGGGTTCATTTGTGATCAAATGTGACATACAGCTTATACCTTAGTCCCATTATGTGTGGAATTGGGTAAAAGAGTTCTTTGTTTCGCTGTTACTACCAAAGAGTAAATCATGTTAGCGTCAAGTTTTACAATGACTTTTCAGTTAAAACAAGCCCAATCAAATTTGATAAAACAATCCTTTGAAAATTCATATCCATCCTCTGTATCAGAAAACAAACATGCATGTGACATTCCCCCCTCGACTGAAAATAACTGTAGCATCCCCCTGTAAAAATATTCTTTTCGAAGGACAATGGAAACTTTGGTTACACAAACTCATGCATACTTAAAGAAATAAATAAACTATGGTAGAATGTTGTATACATAGTCATATTTCTAACCATTCCTTAGATTATAGTTTCCCATGAAGATTATACATGATACACCTCCATTTACGCTACACATGCTAATCTTAATAATAACATAAACTTTGTGTTCTAAGCATCATACACACAAGCCATTCTACCTTTACATAAATTTGTATGTTCTCAATAGAAGAATTCTTATATATAGCTTCCAACTAACATTCTTAATACATCGTTGGTTTCTTTAACCATATTTCGACATGCATCGACTTGCGACTAACATATGGGTCTCTTAAATACTATCACGGTCCTTATACAACTTTATCTCAATAAGTTACTTTGCAAAAAAAACTTAAGCATAACTCTCTAAACTTATTGATTGAATATCTCATAATATTTTATCTAACAATACTTATTTAATCATGTCATCACACCACTATTCAACATTCTCATAACATTGCATTCTTCAAGTGTTTAAATGCTATATTTAGACATTGTGACCAATTGTGCATTTATTTTGTACCAATAAGAATGTAATTATTATTTAACCGCCTTTCAGAAAACACATAAATTAGAAAAAGTGACACGAAGACACGATGATATATGTGGTTCACCCCTACTAGAGCTACATCCACCAAGTTTGCTAATCTTATATTATTTTACAAATTGAAAAGTTACAATTACACAGCACTTCAACTGCACTTTTCATTCTCCCTCAAGGAGTAGAACATAGTGCTTTCTGTCCATATATAGTTCCATATCCAATAGGAATACAAGATAAAATAAAAGCTTACACTTGTTATAGAATAACTCAATAGATAAAAATATGCACTGTCCAAATCCACTTCCAACATATGCATTCTTAGTCAAGCCAGAAAGTAAATAACTATCTTCAGAACTATATGTATGTATATGTATCTTCATAAGTAAATAGAGTTATATTTCACATTTATTTAGGAAAACCATTACTGCCTGAAGCTTTATAATTTTCAACAACTAAAAGACAACTAAACCCTTCCTTAGAAGAATCTACATGTATTGTGTTATGGTTAGGATCTGGGTTATAAGGGATAGTCTTTGTTGTCAAAAGTAATAATATGCAAGCATTATGTTGTTTTGGATGTCGCAATGTTTGTATTTCTGTCTAATTTCATATAACCAATGATATATACAGCATTTATTCCCTTTCTATCGTCGTTTTGAAGTATAGAGTCTTGGATATGGGATTTTGATATAGAGAACAATTTTATGTATCTACTACTATGATCTAAGTTGATAAGCTAACCCTCAAAGTGCAGTAGATGGTTGCAATCAATGGAAAACCTGCAAGTGGATCTTCTCAATTAAGAAGTTTACTTTGCTAATAGTTATTTTTCCGGCTATGAATTTTATCTGCTATCATATGCGAATGTTTTCATCCTTGACACTTCAGAATTCTGTAGATGGATTCACATCTTATAGCAAGAGAGGTGAGTGAAATACACTTGGATAGTCCAACTATTAAAACTATCTTTAGATTGTAGCTTAATATTAATTAATAGATCTTGACAAAGCACTATCAATTTTCTATAATAGGTGCACGGTGGCGTTTTGACAACCCAGCGGGTGTCACTAAACCTACGCAGTAGAGTAGCTTGGGATGCTCAACTTTATTTGGTGAAATAACCAGAAATAATACCAGTACAAAACCAGTCCCATGAGGGTAGTGCTCAGTGACTTTAAAATTTCAAACTCTTCCATTAATGATTTCAAGCAAGCACGGGAACCGTAGCCTGAGAAGGACTGAAATAATACAAAAAAACACAATAGAAATCACGGTTTGGGCTACTATTCCACATAGAGAGTTTATATTATATGAGTTAACGAGTAGTTCAGATTTATTTTTCCCATACTCTCAATAAGTTCTCTATGTGACTTGAAACCTAGACATATTTCACCCCAATAAATAAACAAAAATATTTGGGAAATAATTTGTATAGAAAAAGGAATGCGGCAACCCACAACTATAACACCCAAGCCATAGATGAACTTAAAGGGCCCAAGGGTGAATCACAGAAACCATACAACAAATAAAAATGGTTACATGACATCAAACTAAGCCTAAACATCTCAAATATGACGGGGTTAAGAATCAACACAATCCGGACATAAAGAAAACGAAGGATCGAAACCAAACTATGGTGTTAAGAACTGTAAAACCCAGAAATGTTGGGTCATATATAAAATGAATACAAGGGTCAAAACAAACTCGAATAAGGATCAGATCAGAACAAATTCCTTGGTTTAAAATATGTAGACACGCTAAGAACCTCCTATAGGATCATTGATAGTTATAAACGCAGACATAAGGAAGTGTCTTTTTCAAAGGTTATCACTCATTAATGAATGCATAAAAAAAACTAGAAACTAGATTTTAACCTTCCTAAAATCTAAGATATATAAAGGCTAATCAAATCGCAGCTGATGGAAGCACACACTTGGGTTAATCTAGTTGATAAAAGCATGAAGCAGAATGGAATTTTAATACCTGGTCGAAATCACCGAGGTCCTTTATACAAGTCTAGGATCATCCTCCTCATATACGCAGAGAGAAAAATGTTGCAAATCCTAGGGTCCTCCATAAACACAGAGATCACTTTTTTAAAATCCTGGAGATCATTTTTTCCTTCCCGTAGAGCCCACTGCTCATCCTGCAGAGATCACTTCTCTCCAAATTCTACGATCCCTCCTCCCCAAATGAAATGCAGAGTTCCTTAATTATTCCTCCCCAACACATACCCCTCATGCATGAGGAGAGGAGCTGGTTCTTTCTCCTGAGCATCCCCCTCTTTATCCCATAATTCCCCATCCAAAACATAATTAATGCCTTCCTAAATTAGTGCTCATGCGTGACCTATAAGGCCCCTATAATTGGTGGACGTTACTTAGGGAAATTACAACCCTCCCAGCTCAATGTTCACAAATAGTAAATAAGAAAATAAGGGATTTTATAATGCCTCCAAAATTAGTGGCTAAGAACCGATAATTTGTTCAACAATCAATCCTGTCACCCAAGGTGAATTCCATACTTAACTAATGTGGGTATGATATATATACTAATATACCACATGATGGCTTTACTTAAAAAATATTTTATTTGGCTTAAACTTAGGAGTTAACTTATATAGGTTGCAAGTTTTGTTTCCCAGGGGGCCTTGGCCTTGAGCGCCTCACCCAGAGACAAGTACAATAACATTTGAATTTACAAAATATCTAGGGTTCTTGTGAGAGGGATGTTACATAAGAGTTCACATATAAATGAAAATTTACAGCCTCTATGCATGATAGGTAGATCTACTCACTATCAAAATCACTTAGGCGTCAATACAAGTTTTGGGTTCATATCTAATCAAGTTCTTTGAATATTCACATATGAAGGATGGTGTCCTTTGCATGTGCTAGGTAGATATGCTGATGTTGAAATCCTTGGGCGTCTTTGGATCTATGACTGTTTACATATATATATGACCTTACCCCTTACTTGTGTCAATAGAACGGTGGGTCCAAACCTCCTGAAATGATTGGGCATCAGTACGATAATTGTGTTCGGATGATATCTAAGTGCGTTTCTATATATATTTATTTTTTCACGTACAAAAATATTAACCTTTGAATTAACCCTTGCATTTGTCGAGTTCTGGCTTTCGTTGAGGCAAAGAGCCTGAAGTAACTATAAGCTTTAACCTTCCTCGATTTGCATCACGGAGGAAAGCATAGACTTCTCGTTTCACTAAGAGAATATCCTAGTGATAGAGAAAAATTCATATTCGCTTAGATCTATATTTGTCTATAAGTATTTATTCCCTTGGAACTAAGGTTGCGCTGGAAGGGCCTATACCATTCTACCTCAGCGAAACCATCATCAAGGCTTAATCCTGGACGATTGAAAATGATGGAGTGTGAGGCATATGCAGAGCATCATGCCGAGGGGACCAATAGCATATGATGTATTTTCCTTGTCAAACAAACTTCACTTTTTCCTATAAATACAAACGCGAACGAGTTCAAGATATTTGCTCAGGATATACTATAATAAGGGATTTAAGATGTCGTTCTGTGAGGGTATTATAAAATCTATTTTTTTGTTCCATTTGATTTCCATTTCCCTTTGGACTTAGATTGAAGTGAAGAGCATGGCCAAGAAGAACTTGGAAGGGAATCAGCCACTGGATCTCAAGAAGCACCCTTCTGACATCATTCCCACCCTCCAGAATATAGTGTCCACTGTAAACTTGGATTGTAGATTGGTCTTGAAAGCCATATCTCTTCAAGCTTGCAATGCAGAGTACAATCCCAAGCATTTTACAGTAGTCATAATGAGAATAAGGGATCCCAAAACTGCAACACAGATATTTGCTTCAGGGAAGATCGTGCATATAATGCGAGGATACTTCTCTTTTATTAACTTTTATTATGTAAAATACGCACGCATGATTATAATGGATATCAAGGAAGTAGTATGCTCACGAGGATCTGAATAGTGTAGAATATAAATTTTTATTTTTCTATCCACAGTTGAGTATTTGGAGTTGTTGAGGACTAGGACTCTGTATAGGAATTATGTGCAATATTTGTGTGATGCTTGGTAAGTCTGTAAATCAGGTTTTCTTCACCCTATAAGTAAACATAATATAAATACTTTTGGGACCTTAATAGTGAGAAACATCATCCTGTTAAATTTCTGTGTTGCATATTTTTTTAAATGCCCATCTTAGAAAGGACATTTTAGCTGGTCATGTTCAGTGGGTTAAATCTATTAAGTGTTTTCATGAGGACCGTATTCTATTAAATGTTTGAAGAAAGTATGGAAACTTACGATCAGGATAATTAGTCAACTAGGTTCTATTCTCTATATGAGATATTTGTGGAAAGGATGCAGTACTGGAATTGTAGCTTTGTAACCCTTTGGGTTGAATAACTTAATAGAAATCTGAACGGTTTGGTGGACGTAACCCCTGGTTAGGGGCGAACCTTGTATATCAGTGTCTCTTCTAATTTATGGTACTTTATGTCATGAATTCACTCAAGAAAATGCTATGTGATTCTTATATGTTTTAAATAAATATTCATATTCTTACTTGCATCTAATTTAGTGAATGTGGATCCTATTAGCTAAAATACAAAGTTAAGGCTTTATATACATTTAGGTGATGAACAAAATCAATGTAAGAGTATGGTGACATTATAAATGAATGATGGACACTACGTATAAGTTTCACAATAAGAATCCATCTACTTTGTGTGTAGAATTGATTTCATTTGCAATGTGATGTAAACCGTTGAGACTAATGTTGGTGTTTGAAGAGAAATTGATAGTCGAAGCCGCATCTAAGTATTGATCTATTGAGAAAATATATTTAAGAAAAAATTAGAATGCAATATATGTATGATCTCAAATTTTATGTTATGGTGTTTTGGTGATTGATTTAAAATAGTTTGTTCTTTTACCACTCGTAAGTCCTAAAGCTAGATATAAATAGTCCTTCGGCAACAAGTTTTAATTTTCACTATTATGGGTATTTTAGAAATGGTATGAGAGATGAACTGACAACACTCGGACCTATTTGGGATCAACGTGGAATTAGAAAGAAGGAAGATGGTAAGAACTAACCAATCAAATTGATTTCTTTGTGGATGCATGAGAATGATGAACGAGGGGGATAATTTGTCTAAGTTGGTCTCCAAAGATCAGAAGAGGTAACTAAGAGGATACAAGAAATATCATGGCAAAAAGGTATGACAAAATTTGTGAGTAACTCTTTCATCTTGTTGTAAGAGTAATGTTTATGTTTACTCGTTCAAGAAATGGGAGGTTGGACTATGAATTATATTCCCGATACATTAAGGAAGAAGAATAGTCATTTTTTTAAGAATTGTGTATAGCGATATCTACATATATATGGCATGGTCAAGCTCGTACTAACAGAAACTTTTAAAAAACATAGGAAACCAAACATATGGGTAAAAAAATATGGGTGCCTTAGATAAGAGAAGGTATGGGTTGCTAGTAATAATGGTTAAAAGCTATATGAAGCTATGTGTCTACTACAAAGAGTATTGATGTTGTAAATTTTTGCAAAGAGGACCAAAACCGTAAGTAATGGGTAGTGTAGAAACTACCATTTTTTTTTGAAAGAAAATTTAAAGACACTCGTCACATGCAGAGAAGATTGTAGGAATGAGAATGTTAGGCTTATCATAACATTGGTTCAGTTGTCTAATGTATTCTAGAAATTGTACACAACAAAATATAATACAAAAGGACAACCTAAATTAAAATCTGACCTTACACCAAACCTAAAATGCCAACTTGTTATGAGTAGAAGTATAGTGGGTGACCTAGCAAAACAATACCCCTTAGGTCATTAATGTATTCCTTGTAATGTGTGATAACACAAGTGTTGTACTAAAATGAGACTATTGGGAAAATTATGTAAAGTATGAGTAGGTATTATTGTACGTTTCTTGTCTTGGCATTAAAAGGGTGAATTAGGTTATATGATTAGCACCTTAGAAATTATTTGTATGAGAGTAATGAGATCTAACGTATATTAAAACATAATACATCCCATCATGTGAAAACATTTTGACTATTGGCATATGTGGGCTGCAAGTGTGTTACACCAACATTGTATTCAGGGCTTGCACGAGGTTACTCAAAGGACCAAAGTCCCAACAAAGAGTAAAATGTTTCCTCCAAAGACACTAACATGCAGGTATAACTATTTATCACATGAGATTCCTACGTCTCTAGCTTACCACTCATTAATATTGTGTAAAGTGGGAATGTCCCTTACTCGTAATTGTCTAGAGATAGATGAGTAAAGATGTTTAATGATATTAATATTTGAAAATGATAAGTGAATGAATGCTACATAATGTTATGGGATAACATTGCAGGAGTATGCCTGGAACACTACCAATCAAAACAGACTATTGGTTACAGAATTCACCGACTTAAGTAATGAAGTTAAAGCACTCAAGAACGAGTATTGTTGTACTCTTTATATTATTATAATTTTCATATTTTGAGTTTTTTATGAGCCAATAATTAACTATGGACTATGATGTTAGGTACTTATGTTGCAGGGTTTTACCATGAATATGGCCCTTGACATGATCAAAGTAAAAACATAAATTATAAACACACTCGCGTAAAACAAGTTGTGCTCAATTGCTCAAAATGAGTAAGGATTTATTTTTGGATGGTTTATAGTATTGTATGAATCATGAACTTGGTAGAGGTACAAATCACTACAACTTATTAAAATGTTGATGAAATTATTGTTTATCGATAGATGTTAATTATATTCAACCTAACCGTGAAGTTAATTCATGTGTCAGGACAATGACAGTGAAGTCACGTTAAGAATCAAAGATCATGTGTTACAAATAGTCAAAGGTTGAAATTTATACTAAATATGAACAACAAAATCATATGTTGCAGTAGCACAATGGTGTTAGTCAAATGATTGTTGTGTGAGCACGTTGGTGTTAGGACTATATGTTGCAGGAGCAAAATGGTGCTAGGAAAATGATTATTGTGTGAGCGTATTGGTGTTAGGCATATGATGTGGAAACAAAATTAATGATCTAACTCTACCTTGCTTTTCTAGACTCTAGCGTGGCTAGGTGGAAAAGGGATTCCTGGACTCAAGCATGGAGGGTTGAGGGGAATCATAAAAGAGTATGATATCAATATCAAGACCTAGGCAAAGATGGACATCTGGAAGATAGAATACTATTTGATGTCACTAAGGAGAAAAATTTTGACTAGCAGTCAAAAGGGAGGGTAACCTCAAGAATAGTTGTAATTTCACATGAGGATTGGAAAAGAACTCAAGGGGGATTTTGAAAAATGACAAACAAAAAAATTTTCAATGAATTTTCCAAATAATTAGACTGTTACATGTATTAATGTGTAAATGTGAAGAAAGGAATTCCTCAGTCTGAAGACTATTTAATTATCCAAAGGTTTGAGATAAAAATATGTCCTCCAAAAAGAAGAGTAATTATGTTTACTGATGAATCAATTACATTATGGAAAAAT
>LPNX010580182.1:1123454-1168293 GCA_001517045.1 Pseudotsuga menziesii | reverse complement strand
ATATATATGGACATGTTTTACTAAATAAACTTTGTTATAGACCCGATCTTGTCACAGGAAAATACAGGTCTTGAACGATAGCGACTTGCGAAGATACAGAAAAATATAAGGGGATGAGAACATAAAAGAGAAAATAAGAAAAGATGACTCAATAGAAGAAGAAAACTGGTTCAAAACAGGAACACGGAGTATGGTGTTATTTTTAAGGGGGAGAGGATGTAACATCCCTCTCGTATACCCTTGATATTTTGTAATTTCAAATGTTTATTTTACTTGTTTTTGGGTAAGGATCTGAAGGACAAGGTCCCACCGGAAACAAAACCTTGCAGCTTATATAAGTTAACTACCTAAGTGGAAAACTTAGGAGACTTAAAACAATGACACAACTTAACAAGGGGCCAAAAAAACCCACAAGGGATAAAAGAAAATGGTTAAAAAGAATGATAATTGATACGGTAGTCTTACGTATTGTTTTGATTATGGCAGTATTAGAGATAAGGTACACACCTACAAGGGGTTTCTTCTTCGCTAAAACTTCTCCCAACTAAGACACCATAGCTTAGTACTTAATATTAGTTTGGTTAATCCTGGATAGAGGGAGTTGCAATAATTTTAGTGTTGAGATAAAAGAGTTAAGGAGTTAAATTTACAAGAGTTAAAACAAGGAGAAAAGAAACCTAAGGAGTTAATTGTCAAGGGACTATAGGTCGTAGCCTTCTTAAAAATAAATAAATAGAAAGGAAGAGAACACCATCAACATACCTCATTTAAAAAGAAATATACCGTCCATCGGATTGATATGTAAACACTTATATTATACTTCACATACATGTGATTAACATGTGAAATTAATTACTTATGTATATAAATTGTAAATGATGATAGGGGAATTCCAACATTAGTAGGCATGAGGTTTAAGACAAGCGATGGGTTGTTCCATCGGAAGGAGCATAGAGCACCTGGGGAATTAAATAAAAATATAATGATTTCCCTTGATGACCTAAGCCTTAGGTGTCACCCTAAGTGGAAGTAATTTTTTATCAAGATGAATCCCTTGGCTAGCTAGTAGCAACTCCGTATGATCCTTTTTTGAGTATCTACATTTTATCCTAGTAAAAGGGCGAAGGAAGGTATTTCTTACTTTGAAAGAAAAAGTAAGCTTATAGTTGAACCTTTTGTGTGTGCAAAGGTTATTATTATATTAATTTTAAGGATCCCTTATAAACAAATCAACTGAAACAATAATCCCAAATCAATAGGAATAATCCTTTATAAATGATGTATGAATACTATGATAATTGTCCTTTTTGATAACAAGAGAGAAGTCGTGATTTGAGTTACTCTACCGACAGGTATCTATTTGAGGGTACAACATACCTAATTTCAATAACCATTATATATTTTGGTGAGTAAGACATGAAGGATTAGTTTTGGCTCCACGCATGCCTCTAGTTAATTACTTGACTTGACGGCGAAATTGAAGGAGACTGGACTCGGCAATGTTAGTGGCAGAATTTTTGCCTTGATTTATGGAAGCTTGGCACATCCTAGGGAAAAGAAAAAGGGAAAACCGTTGCTCCTCTAGTTTTTAAAAAGAGGATTCAAAATTCTTTTGAGGGAGAATTATGAGCGAAAGCGAGGAAAACAACACTCAGTTTTAAAGAAATTGTCTACCTAGTATGGTGGAGGGATAACACCCACTGTTAAGGAAATGCCTTGCTTGCTATAGTGAAGGAATCTGCCAACACTACGCTTAGTATTGGGTAAGGTACCAAATCACGCTTATACTAAATCCTGTATGCATTATCTTATACGATTGGGATCTGTCCCGTAATTGGGTTCATTTGTGACCGGAGTTCTTATATAAAGGAAAATTTACATCCTCTGAGCATAATAGGTAGACTTAATCACTATCAAAAACACTTAGGACTCAATACGATTTTTGAGTTCATTTGTGATTAGATTTCTCATATAAATGAAAATTTATAGCCTCTATGCATAATAAGTAGATCTGCTCACTGTCAAAAACACTTACATGTCAATAAGAGTTTTGGGTTCATTTGTATTCAGAGTTCTCATATAAATGAAAATTTACAGCCTCTATGCATGATAGGTAGATCTACTTGTTGTTAAAAGTAGTTAGGCATCAATACGAGTTTTGGGTTCATATCTTATCAATTTCTTTGGATATTCACATATGAAGGATGATAGCCTTTGCGCACGGTAGGTAGATAGGTTGCTGTTGAAATCCTTGGGGATCTTTGGATCTGTGATTGTGTACACACACACACACACACACACACACACATATATATATATGATCTTAACCCCTACCTGTGTCAATACCATTGTGGTTCTGAACATCCTAAAATTATTGGGCGTTAGTACAATCCCTTGGTTCAGATGATATCTAAGTGCATTTTTATATATATTTGTTTCTTCACATACATAAATATCTACCTCTGTGTTAACCGTTGCAATCATTGAGATGTGGATTTCGTTGAGGAAAATATCCTAAAGTAACGATAACATTTAAACTTCCTCAATCCACATCATGGAGGAAAGCTTAGACTTCTAGTTTCGCTAAGAGAATAGCCTGGTGATAGACAAAAAGTAGTATTTGCTTAGATCTATGTCTCTTTATAAGTCTGTATTCACTTGTATCTAAGGTTGCACTGGAAGGCCCTATGCCATTATATCTTAGGAAAACCCTCAGTGAGGCTTAATCCTAGAAGATTGAATACGATGGAGTGCGAGGAATATGCAGAGCATCATGCCGAGGGGGCTAGTAGAATAGGATGTATTTTCCTTATCAAACAACCTTCTCTTTTCCCTATAAATACAAAAGCAACCCAGTTTAAGAGATTCGCTCAGGATATACTATAAGAAAGCATCTAAGATTTCGTTCTGCAATGGTATTATAAAATCATTTTTTATTTATTTCATTTGATGTCCATTTCCCTTTCGACTTCGATTGGATTGAAGAGCATTAATGAGTAGAACTTGGAATGGAATCAGCCACTGGATCTCAAGAAGCACCCTTCCGGCATCATTCCAACCCTCCATAATATATTGTCCACTGTAAACTTCAATTGCACATTGGTCTTGAAATACATAGCTCTTCAATCTTGCAATGTAGAGTACAATGCTAAGTGTTTTGCAGTAGTCATAATGAGAATAAGGGATCCCAAAACTATAGCATAGATATTTGCTTTAGGGAATATGGTGCATATCTCTTGACGATCGTTTTCTTTTATTAACTTTTATTGTGTAAAATAGGCACGCATGATTATAATGGATATCAAGGAAGTAGTATGCTCACAAGGGTCTGAATACTATAGAATATAAATTTTGATTCTTCTATCCATAGTTGACTCTTTGGATTTGTTAAGGACTAGGATTGTGTATAGGCGTTATGTGCAATATTTGTATTACGGTTCATAATTCTGTAAATAAGGTTTTCTTCACCCTATAAGTAAGGATAATATAAATACTTTTGGGAACTTAATAGTGAGAAACAACATCGTGTGAAATTCCTATCTTGCGTATTTTTTTTAAATGCCCATCTTAGGAAGGACATTTTAGCTAGTCATATTCAGTGGGTTAATTCTATTAACTGTTTTCATAAGGATGATATTCTATTAAATGTTTGAAGAAAGTATGGGAACTTGTGATTAGGATAATTAGTCTACTTGATTTTGTTCTCTATATGAGATATCTGTGGAAATTATGGAGTGCTAGAATTGCAGCTTTGTTACAATTTGAATTGAATAAATTAATAGAAATATGAACGGTTTGGTGGACGTAACCGCTCGTTAGGGGCGAACCATGCATATCAGTGTCTCTTCTTATTTATGGTAATTTATGTCGTGAATTCACTCAAGAAAATGCTATGTGATTCTTATATGTTTTAAAGAAATATTCATATTCTTACTTGCATCTAATTTAGTGAATGTGGATCCTATTAGGCAAAATACAAAGTTAAGGCTTTCTATACATTTATGTGATGAGCAAAATCAGAGTAAGAGTACAGTGAAATTATAAATGAATGATGGACGCTACGTGTAAGTTTCACAATAGTCATCAATCTACTTCATGTGTAGACTTGATTTAGTTTGCAATGCGATGTGAACCGTTGAGACTAATGTTGGTGTTTGAAGAGAAATTGATAGTCGAAGCCGCATCTAAGTATCGCTCTATTGAGAAAATATATTTATGAAAAATTTAAAATGCAATGTATGTATGATCACAAAGTTTATGTTACAGTGTTTTGGTGATTGATTTAAAATAGTTTGTTGTTTTACCAATCATAAGTCCTAAAGTTAGATATAACTAGTTCTTTAAAAGCAAGTTTTAATTTTCACTATTATGGGTATGTTACACATGTGCTTACTATGATTTATGAAGATTAGTCGATGTTGTAAAATAATTACAAAGAGTCGCAAAACCCTAAAGTATTTTAAATTGTGGAAATCATCACTACTCGTGGAAAAATTGAAAGACACCCTACTTTTATAAAGAAGGTTGTAGGAATGTTTTGCTTATCACAAGATTTGGTTCAGAACTAATTATTCAATGTATGGTTAAAGAAAACTCTCACACACTGACTATAATTTAAAAGAAAGTCTAGATTTAAATCTTGCTTTAGGCCGAACCTGAAATAACTACAAGTATAAAGTCGAAAAACTAGCAAAACAATACCCCATCGGATATTGGTGTATTCGGTGAAATGTGTGATAACACAAGTGTAGTATACGAGATTTGGGTGGTTGGGAAAGTTACGTAAGTTATGAGGATGTATTATTTTATGATTTTTTTCTTGTGTTAAACGATGAGTTGAGATTATGTGATTTCCACCTTAGGAATTTTTCATATATAAGTAATGAGATCTAATATACATCCCGCCATGTTAAAGCAATTTTTCTATTTGAAAACATGTTGGATCAAGTGTGTTGCACCAACATTGAAATTCATATGGAAGGAGTGTGTTGATTTCAAAGAAACAGTATACCATAACTATAGCTACCTGTAATGAACATTATCCCTTATCATTTTATAAAAAGGTTTAACATGTGTATATTCATGGCTTGCGTGGCCTTGTTAAAAGGGTGTAGCTCAAAGTACAGGGTTCCCAAAGAAGAGTATAAGGTTTCCACCAAGGACAGTAATAGGAATATAGAACAAGATATCACTTGTGATTTCTACGTCTCTAGCTTACCGCTCAGTATTATTGTGTAGAATTGGAATCTCCCTTCACTCATAACTATCTAAAGGAAGATAAGTAAAGGTGTTTAATTACTATTAGTATTTATATGAACAGAATATAATGTTATGTACTAACATTGCAGGATTATGACAAGAACACGGCCAATCAAAATGGACTGTTACTTCAAAAATTCATTGGATTAAAAAGTGGAGTTAAACCAGTCAAGAAAGAGTGATGTTTTTTCTCTTCTTGATAATTGTCGAATTTCGAGGTTTTTCTAAACTAAAGATTACTTTTGGATTATGTTATAATGAACTAACATTGTAGGGTGTTACCATGATTATGACCATTTTCATGATCAACATCGATTATAAATTCACTTGTGAACTCAATTGCTGAAACATGAGTAAGGAGCTATTTTGATGGTTACAAATTGTATGAATCATGAATTATTGTCGCAACACAAATGATTAAAATTTAATAAGTGTTGATGATTAAATTGATGAAATTATTGCTTATCAGTAGATGATGATTAGTTTTCAACTAACCATGTAGTTGATTCTTGGAATGGGGCAATTATAGTGAAATCATGTAAGCACCAAAGTCTGCGAGTCACAAATAATAATAATAATAATAAAGGAGTTTCAATTAACATTAAATAAGAACAAAGAAACAATATTCTATGCGAGAAAAATGGTGTTAGGCAAGTGATTGTTGTGTTAACACATTGGTGTTAGGAAAAATGAACTGGCAAAAAATTAATGATCTAACTCTACTGTACTTTTCCTGGACTCAAGCAAGAGGCTGGGTGGAAAAGGAATTCCTAGACTCAAGAGAGGAGGCTTGAGTGGAATTGGGGAAGAGTTATGATATGAATGGTAAGACCTAGGAAAAATATCGACATCTAGAAGATAGGATGTTGTTTGATGTCATTGAGGAGAAAAATTTTGACTAGCAGTCAAAAGGGAGAGTAACCTCAGTTATAAACTATAAGTACACATGGGAATTGGTAAAATAACTTAAGGGAGAGTTGAATAATAACGAACAGAAAATGTGTTAATGAATTTTCCAAGTAATTAGACTATTACAAGTCTTACTGTGTAAATGTGAGGAAACACCTGATTAGGAAAAATTTCCTTGAAGGAGAGGAAACACCTGATTAAAAGTTATGTTAATTTTTGAATGAAAGTAAAGGTTTTCATTAAGTTGAACACTAGTTAAGCATCCAAATAGTAGAGATAAATACTTCCTCTAAAGAGATATGTAAATATATATTTCTTATGAATCAGTTACATTATTGAAAATTAATTATGCAAATAAATACTAGAAGATGTTCCATAAGTTGCAATTGTGGTGTTGCACAAGGATCCATTGTTTATGTTTAAGTTGAATTATAAAATTATGGCATGTGTTACTAAATAAATTTTCGGAGACCCGATCTTGTTACATGAAACTATAGGTGTTGAAAAATGGTGACTTTGCGAAAAAACTAGGAAAGATCGAAGGAGATCAAAATAGAAAAGACAAAGCAAGAAAAGATGGCTCATGAGAAAAAGGGGAATTGGATGAAACAAAAGAACACTAAGGACGGTGTTATTTTTAAGTGGGAAAGGATTTAATATCCCTCCTATATTCCCTAAGTATTCTATATTTGTTCAATGTTTATTGTACTTTTTTTTTGGTGAGGGGATCAAGGCCAAGGCCCAACTAGTAAAACCTAGTAGGTTAGGTGATTAATTCCCTAAATTGTATATTTAAGAGACGTAAACCATTGACACAAATTAACGATGGGAAAATAAATCCACTAAGGGGATAGGTATATGGAAGTCCTTTAGGAATTCCAACTTTAGATATACCTACTCATGGATAACTAAATGATAAGAATGTGAGGAAGGGAATAAGAGGTGCCTGGACAAGTGAATTTATATCTCTGGTCTAACAACTTAAACAAGAAAGTAAGAGACATATAAGTAACCTTAGCGAGTGAAAGGTCATAACATACTACAGTTATGAAAGTATGCTACTCACCGAAAGTTGGAAATTATTTAGCATACCTCTAAACATGCAACTTTTATTAAGGGAATCTCACATGGTATATAAAGGCCTAAAGATATCTAGCCTTTAAACAATGTAACTTAAAACGAGTTGAAGAGGTGTATTAGTATGCATAAATCCAACAAGCTAGAATTATTATTTTAGATATATGTATATTAGAAATAATACTCTAGTTTTCAACCAACATCTATTACTTACTTAATGTTTAGTGGGGAATGCTCTCAAAGAAAAAGGGATAAGTCCTCCAGGAATGAAGAAGAATTAATCTTTTATATTTATTAAAATATCAAGTTGTGAACCTTTCTTACTTAGTTATTATGATACACACCCTCCTGTTGAATTAATACTTGTTGAAAGAATAAATGCCCATTAAGAAATATTGACCTTGATACAGTCAAGTATTTAACATGGTAATTTTATTTTTATGCAATAATGGGTAAATTTTAAAGCTGCGATTTCCCTGGAGGAAATCGTGGGAATTATTCCTGTAACAGAAGGTGGTGCCAAAATGTCTTAAATTTTCCAGACATTTGAAAGGATAGTCGTGCCACTTGGCTCTTAGATAGCTTAGAGGGAGGGGAAGAATTAATATTCCAACAATTATCAAGCTTTTGAGAGAGCAATATCTGCCTTAAAAGAGGAATCTCTGCCTTAAAAGAGGGATCTCTGCGCTTTTCAAAGGGGGAGAGGGTCTCTCTACGTCGGGAGGAGGGAGCTCATCATTATTATGGGAAAGAGGCTCTGCACCTTAAGCGAGAATCTCATGTTGGTGTTTGGAAAAAGTATCTATTCTTTCCACAAGGAAGGATCTCCATGATTTTATAGGAATGATATCGATGTTTGGGGAAGTAACAATGACCTCTACCTTTTTGAGAGGAAATCCCTGCATGTTAAGAATGAATCTCTACATTTTTTTTCATTTTGAATAGATCCATGTGTTTTTAAAGGAGTCCCTTGCGTCTTGAAGGATAGAGGATCTCCATGATTTAGAGGAGACTAATCTCTACATCCTCGAGGGAATATCTATGCGATTTGCCCAAAATTGAACTTATGACTATGTATTTCTAGTTCACGTTTTTTATCTGGGATTTCCAGGTTTAGATTGGTTTTCATTTTCAGAGCTATATTCGAACACAGATGCGATTCTTATCCAAATTTTAGGCTCGGTAGACTCTGGATTGATTTAATCAATTTCATATTTAATGCTTACGATTTTTTCATCTCAAATTTTATATATCATAGATGCCATGTTGTTAAGGTCTGATTTTTTGTGATTACAACTTGAATGCATGCGATTTAATTTCCAAAGTTTATACATCATACATATCAATTGGTTAGGCTCTGCAAACTTGATGCATGCAATGCACAACCAAGTCATTATGCTTGGTAGGCTCTGACTTGATATGCATTTTCAGCTCTAGGGTAAGCGACTTCATTTCGAGGAAACGATCCAAACGTTTTTGTAGATGTCAAATCTGTACGATTTAAACCTTGTAATTTTAAGAGGAATCATCTCTTTAAGAAGAGAATGGTATGTCTACTATATTTTTGTGGTTTTCCAACTATGCTAAATAGTTCCCTTTATCCCTAGTAAACAATGCATATGGTATCGTTGTCCGTGTTTTGAATTATAAACAATTTGTAAATTTGGGGATCAGTACATCATCTAGATCCGTGATAGGGGATGGTATTTGAATTCTTGGAATCATACCATAGGTCATCACCATTTTTTAAGTATGATCCATCTCTGTTACATGTTTTCTTTTCTCCTCGATCCCTTTTGATGTCGCTTATGCATGATAAGCACGAGATCCGAGGGATCTAATATTCGGTTATACGTCCCTTTTCCTTATTACATTTTGGGGCTTAGGAAATATAAACTTTAGATCCCAGAATGGGAGATACTATGTCCTTTTCTTTATTATCATGTTTTAACCTGGTTTATGAATGATAAACACTAGGTCGGAGAGATCCATGCCTTGTATGATTCTTTAAAACTGTGGTTATTTTCGACAAGGGTTTAAGTGTATACTGTGAACATAGGTTCTATGAGAAGCTACCCTTTTTAGTAATAATGTATTTATACTCTCACTTGGAAAGAATGAACTCTAGGAGAAGTCGTTAAATTGTTCTTAGGAAGAAAACTTTCTTCCTTATTTAAGGGATACGTGTGATCTATGAGATTCAAGTTTTACATCGGGTTATTAAATCTTATTTGAGTGTCTAGTTTTTTTATAGCTTATTAAAGCATGGATATCGTATATAAGTATGAATGGGGGATATGGTAATATGATATATTATATCATATAATATATCCGCATATGTATTCCTTGTGTAAAGGTTCCATTTCTTTGCAAATGTACATTTTCTTCTATATGCCTCATAAGCCAATGTGTATTTCAGTTTTACACTTTTGTATTTTTCATATATCAGAAAGTATGGCAATTGTAGCATCCCTTAACACCTTGACCTACAACTCACAGTGTAAGTAAACATCACTGTAACTATCGACTCTAACTCTGTCAAATTTTTTATGTAATGGGTAGGGTTAAAAGGACGAAAGCTTTGAATGACTAAAAATGATGGTTGGCGATGAATCCACTAGGGGGCAGACTAAAACATGATTAAAGTTCAGGGATGTAGTGAACTTAACCTGGAATCGACATGTTTTCGATGACGTATGAGAAGGAAAACTTGTTACATCTAGGAATGGAAAAGAAAAATGCATGCTCGTCAATGGTGGGTGAGAGCGGCAATTATTAAACACAAATTATATTTTGATGTGTTATGATATTTACGGTACAATTGCATAGTTAGAGAAATCAGGATTTTTTTTTTTGTTAAAGGTATCAGGATTGAACTAACTCACCATGCTCGTCGAGAGCTTTGAAAAGCTAGGTAGTGATAAATAACATCTCGTAAAAATTGTTAAGAACTAGACTGTTATTTTGAAAATGTTTAAAGATATTAAGCTAATGATCATTTCATATTTAATTAAGGACATATGGTAGTGTCCTTATATGTATATATGTATAGATAAATGTTAAGATATATGTATATACATAGATATATACATAAATGTTAAGGAAAAATTTCGAGTCACTCTATCTACATACATACATAGATATATTTGTCAAACTACAATGAACATAAACATAATTACTGTATACATATTGAATCCCAAACTAAAAAAAAAAATTATTGCTCAAGTATTCTTCAGAGGTAAATAGCCTCATCAAGATGAGGGTGACTTGATTTTTGGTGTTNGGGGGGGGGGGGAGGGGGGGGCGGGGGGGCAAGGGAGAGGAATACTTGTGAAAGGGAGTATCTTCTGCATTTTGCATATTTTCCATATAATTTTTTTTACTCATACAATGGAGGGATGAAGATCTAGCTTGTGGCTCAGAGTATCTTCTATGTTTTGCATGTTTCCTTATGATTTGATTTTTCTCCTAAAATAGATGGATGAAGATCCGGCTCGTGGCTGGGGAGTATGTTCTGCATTGGCTACATGATTTCTTTTCCTTATGTGTCCAGTTTCCTTAAATAGGAAACCAGTTATGAGATTTGGAGATATACACTCGAATTTGAGTATGTCTCTGCGATTTTTGAATGTTGTTCCATAAGCATCCAAGATCTCAGTAGGTGACCTGTTATGAGATTGTTAATATGCATCTGGGTTATGCTTTTGCGATTTCATTATTGCATGATTTCAACCTACTTCAAGGTACAAATTGGATGTATGGGGTTCATATTTCCTTGGCTATATGTATTTGCAAAGATAGATATAATTGTATGAAATGAATCTTGTTGGATTTGATGCTCGTAAATGTATGCATCTATAGATCTAATGATTGTGTACATTACAAGTATAAATTTCATGGTAGTATGAGTTTGGAATGATAGATATGGTGTATAAATTGAATGTCAAGTTCAAAGCTGATGACAGATCTGTCCATTTACTGCATTTTGGGGTTAGATACGGAAGAAACTGCAAAGGTTTCGTGGAGGAAATTTATTTTCCAAGATTTTCTTTTTCCTTTTGTTTGCTGCAAAGTTGAGTTGTGAGTAGTCTGGTAAATGATAGGCTTTTAGTACGGAGAAAATTGCAAAACTCTTGCAGTTTACTGCCTTTCAGGGTTAAATTTATAAATAGTTTCCTACTTTCTTGGCTTTCAAAATGATCTCCAGATCATTCATTTTAGTGCACTTGCAACTTAATAACATAATGATTTGAGTTCTAAACTGTTCAATTTCTTGCTTATCATGGTTAAATATTTAAGAAAAATTCATAACCTCTGCAGATGATGATAAGGTTTTTGTTAACCTGAAGCAATTTCTTGTAAAAGATTATCATAAGTAGCTCGGTAGATACTAGGGTTGAGTTAAAAAAAAAACTGCAAAAATGTGAAGAGGTTTTTTTTTTCTGCATCATCGGTTCTCTTTGATTTATAGGTATCTATTGTCTTGGGATTGGAATTGACATGTCAGTGTTCTTTTAAGATCTAATGTGAAGGAACTCCAGAAGCTTTGCTGTGAAACATCAGCTTGAAATTTTTCTTATTATTTTGTATTTTGGGTATTAAATTACATTCATGTAGAGTTTGCAGAAATATTGCCAAAGGAGTTTTAAGTTTGTTGCATAAAAATGTCAGTTAGTGAAGTTGCACGCACTTACGCCACATTGGCTCTCCATGATGACAATATACCTATTACCTTCATAACCATTGTTACATTGGATACCTTTTCGTGTGACTAATCAACGATCTCGGTAATACTCCTTGTATGCTCGATGCTTGGATTTTCATGGCGAGCTTTGATTGGGGATGCCTATAGATAGCCAGTTTTGTCTTTGAAGGTGTTATCAATGGTTTAGTAAGCTATTGCTAGTATTTTAGTTTTTGTAGAAAACTTCTACTTCTTTTTATTGTTATATTTACTTTGGGCACATCCTTTGTATGTTTGCATGCATCTCATTTAGCTAATTTTGAATATATTGATATGAAGATATTAGAATCAGAGCTTCTTGTTCAAGGATGTGTCTATTTCAAATTTTCAGCGGCTATTATAACTATGGACATGTATAAGGGCCTTCCAATAGGCTTTAGTCTATCTCTCATCTTCATGGAATAGACTTTCAAGGGTCTCAACCGCGAATGCATGTCTCATATCCTGTTAAAGTCGATTTTTGGGTATTAATAGGAGTGGAAATTGCAGCATGGTATTGAGCAGGTAATTATTTACATCTGTATTTGTAAATTGTAATTAGTTGTCTTTTTTATAGATATGGCTCTAGTATGAACAATGGGTGGCAATACGGCCTAGATCGTAGCTTCCTGGTTATGGAAATATATATATATTATGAATGTAAAACAAGCACGATCAATACGACTTAGTTTATATTTGTTTAAATACGAAATCATATGTAGGTATGCATTGGAGTAAGGTTGGGTTAATAAACCTAGTGATAAACCAAGGTACCTTACACCTGGAAGGCTATCTAGTGTTTTGGATAGAACCTACTAGATTTAATGCATTTGTTTGACCTTAGTATTAGTTAGGATGGAAATACTCTCACTGGGAGAGTGTGTAAAATGAAACAAAAAGGATGTGTGGAAACATTGAAGTTGTTGATTTGTAACTCTTTTAATAAATAATGTCACATGATGTGACCGTTTGGTGGATGTAACCTCGAGTTTGGGGTGAACCACGCACTCTGGTGTCTCTTTCATGTTCTCATCCTATGTTGTAGATCTTTTCTTAAATACTTGTGTTAATTGATTATCTGTGTAGAACTTCCATCAAATGATATCTTATATGCTGTAATTGATAATTATTTTATGCATTATGATCTGGTTCCTCGGTTAAAGGAACAAATGGTTGATTTTAATATGTATTGACTGATTCTGATTTATATCCAACAGACTTTTAGACATTGTTGTTCGATGGGTGAAATGGTTAATGTCATTGATTCATTTTGTAGTAACCGCAGAACAAAAAATTTACCCTTTTTCCACACATAATAGCATTGAGGTATAAGGGGTATGATGCATATTGTATGAGATCCAGAGTGATAGCACTCGGGCCTATTTGGCTTCAACATGTAGTTAGGATGCATAAATATGGATAGCTCTAGCCAATCGATTGTTTTTGTTTGTGGATGCATGACACTGAAGAACAGGGGGATAAGTTGTCCGAGTGAGCCTCCAAAGATCAAATGAGGTAACAAAGAGGAACAAAGAAAACATCATGGAAGAAGGTATAACAAAATTAATTCTTTCGTCAAATACAAATGGCTCATCACCGCATTATTATTTTGATCTCAGATGGAAATCAAAGAGCATTTTTCTTGTCATATTTTCATTTCGATCACATGGAAGTTTGGTCTACCTGAGCATCGTGGACCAACTGTGTATAACCTTGGATTTCTAGGATACTACAAACCAAACCAGATGGATAATGAAGGAAGCATGATTTTTGTAGGAGATGAATCATGGCACTAAGTTGATGAAAACATTGTTTGATTGTTTGAATAGTCTGATTCAATTTCATGTACTATAAATTTAAGTGTCTTTATTTGTATGTTATTATGTAATTACAGGGGAATCTGTAGCATTGTGCAAAAATATTTTTTAAACACTTCTGAAGAGGAATAGGAATTGGCTAAGGGATTGTGAGCATGAAGGTTTAAGAATGATCACAAGATATAACAATTACCCAAGAAACATCCAAGTAGTTCAAATCATCAAAATTTATGGATCCATGTCCCTTGGATATAAAAAAATTCCACTGCTTAATACCTTTAACTGGTCTATATGCATTGTGCCTCATGTTTACCGAGGTAGACTTTAAATGATCAAATGTCATGTCTTGGTTGGCTCTATGTTGCAGAGACGTTATGCAGGGCATTGAATTTATTTCAGATTCTATGGTGCTTTTTGTATTTTATGTAAGTGATTGTTATAAGTTATAACTTCAGCATCAATTTTGAAGGTAACCCTAGTGCTTTGTTTTGCAGTTTGAAAGCTTAAAGAATAAGGTTGTTAGTGAAAAATTATCCTTAAAGTAGTTCTAGTCTCTTCTAAACTATTTTGATCAAGGAAAAAGATATAATTCGAGTTTGATTTTTGTATCTCCTCCTATAAAGAAACTTTTATAGTTAGGAATGTTTTCCATCTCTAATCAAACTAAGAGACTATAGTTGGTTGTTGTCTTATGTATAGTTGGATAGCATGTGCTAGCAACAAACACTACTAGTGTCGACTTGTGTCCTTTTTCACAATTTCTTTTTACAGTATGTTGTGAACCTATATATTTATTATTTGTGTCAAAGATACTTTAAAGGAAATTTCTCAGGCATCATTAGAAAATTCTTTGTCATGAAAGTGTGTCATGAGTTGTTGGCTGTTTTTGTTTATTAATTGGTAATGGGCTAATTGTTGATTCCATATTGTTTCTATAGCTCTTTGGTTACAATGCAGCCTTTTGTTTCCCAGCAATGGTCTGTATTAAGGCACTTTAATGGAAATTTCTCAGGCATCGACTAATCAAATTATTGTCATGAAAGGATGTCTTGAGTTGCTGTCTTTTTTTGCATATTAATTGGTCAATTATGAATAATGCTTTACAATATTGCATATGTATTGGTACACGTAATTGTTTGATTTTACTTCCATCTAAGTCATATATAAATTCAATGCCTAAAAATTCCTTTGGAGATAATAACGATTGATGCCCAATCTATGTAACGCATTTTGTTGGCTTGAATAGATCTAATAAATGTAAAACGACAGACTTGTTGTAAGTCTGATAACATGTCAAGGAGTCCGAATTCTGATAATGCATTGATTTGGGGTTGGGGTATATCTAACAAATTTTTGATGGGATTTGTATGATGCATGTTCTTAACACGTGATCTAGTTAAACGAGTCTAAAGGGAAAATTTGTCTCTCAATTATTTTGTTAGATGAGTCGTTTTTGAATGCTAAAGGATAGAATAAGATCTTTATTTTAAAATCATTATAGTTTAGATATTCAAAATCTCTATCTTAATGATCGAATTGTAGATCTAAAGTGTTGGGAAATTGCTATTAACACTAGGAAATGATAACTGAATGAACGATGTATAATGTTATGGACTAACTTGCAGTTTATGTGTGAGACACCACTAACTGAAATAGACTATTTGTTTCAAATATTCACTGGCTTAAATAAGGAATCTAGGCCACTCAATAATGAGTGCTAACTTATTTTAGTATCTTATATTTTGTATTTTGAGGTTTCTATGAACCAAGTTTTAACTGTGGATTGTGTTGTTATCTACTAACATTGTAGGGCTTTACGATGATTCTAACCATCTCGCGAGAAACATAAGACATGGATTCTAAATCCACCTCTGAATATGTCAAACCCCAAAATTTCAAAAAATTTAAAACTTTTAAAAATAGCATATAAACACATTAAATCTAGTTATTAATGGTTTGATTAGTTTATGCTAAAAGAATTGAAACTGAATGATCTTTACTTATGTTTAACTTAAATGATGAGTTCTTGTCAGTTGCTGATTATTTTCTGGTTGCAACCGCAAGGGGGATTGCTATGACAGGCTAGGCTTACTTAGCTTCTAAGCTAATGCAACAGTTTTTCTTTCTCTTACAGATACACAGGTAAAGTTCGGGTCGCTGCTAACAGATCCTTTTAAAGTAATATATAACAATTTGCTGTACCAAATCATTCAGTAAAAATATAGATATATAAGCATGCTAGCCAGTCTATCAAGCTTTTACAGGTAAAACTTTTCCTATAATATTTCCTTAAGATCTTACTGAAAGAAAATTTGGTATTTACTTATAGAAATGATAGCTGTTTTTTTCTTTCTTTATAATTCCAGCGTTAAGCATCTCTATGAGGTAATGAAATCAATTAATGAGGTTACTGTAATGCAACCCTAGAGGTAATAATAATAATCTATATACTTTCTTACTTCCAGAAATTACAATATTTTCTATCTGATACATGTTTGTACTTATCTTTTAAAGATTACACTGATTGGAAAAGCTATTTCTACTTCCAAGATAACAAAAGAATATCCTCTAAAGTACCTCGAGGCTTAGTCCAAGATTTTTCAAGGTCAAACTTATTATAAGTTTCCAAGTTTAAACTATCATCCAGATTGGTGATAACAATTACATAAACTACTATTCATACTCGATTTACCAAACTTTATAATTCTTTAAACATGAAGGACAACTAAAGCCTAGATATTATCATACAGAATTCCAAAGCTGCTAAGAGGTTGCTATTAAAATGATAATAAAAATGAAAGGAGCTAGAGTAACCCTACTTCAAAACTGTCATTTATATAACTTGATTTCTACAAGTTAAAGATCATAGGAAAAGAAAATAACTAGTTTTAACTATCTATACAAGGCTTAACAATAGGCACTTATATTGGTAGCACTTGTAACAACTATAGTTGACATTTCTTTTTAAATCTAAAGACTTAAAGAATCGGTAAATCTATTGTCTTCATTTGCTCTTATAGGATAATGGCAATTAAGTGGAAGTTTCATGAATAGCCTAAAACTGGAAAATATACTCACCATTTAAAAACCTTTATAAATAAACAAAATCTCTATGTCTAAAGTCTCAAGAATAAGTCTTGAATCCATAATAAAGGTAATATGTAATATGTACAATGCAAAGGTAAATATTAACATAGCATATTTTTAATGTTTATAAAGTTATTATTGCAATGCATATTATTGATATGCAATGACTCTAATGATATATTATGAATTTTAATGCAGGCACCAAAAACATAGGGTGGCGACCATAAATCATTTGGAGAAGTCCATGCGTGGAAAAAGATTGGAAATCTCATGGTTGGCAATCTTGTTGAAAAAACTTAAGTCTCAACCCATTCGCATGTAATTATCATTGCACTGACGTGGTCGCTCCTCGACCATGCACTGGTGGTTAAAAGTGGACTCAACCCTAAAAATTTGTCATTCTTTCCCTCGCCTTCGGGCTTGTTTACTTTGCAAAACCATCCTGGTTCGTTTCCTGTTGATTCTTGCCCTATAGAAGTTCAAATGTTGCTCCCATCCATTGTGCTCCTTTACAGCTCTGTATAGAAGTATGTGGCTCGATTGTTGGTAGCCTTATAGTCGTTGAAGGACTTAGGGCTATTATTTTGGGCTCCATTGTCTATTGTGTCATGAGGTGTGAGACCTTCGACTTCATACTGTCTGTGCTTCCCCTAGGGAGAAAACCCTTGGGTTTTCGCCAGCTCGTTCTTCGCAGAGATAAAGAAGGGTTATGTTACCCCGGCTCTTGGTTACTTGACTCTTTCTCAGTGGCCTCTCTTCTCAAATATCACTGGTGAGTTACAACTCTATTCTTACTCTTTCTATTTCACAAATATAGCTTATTGCAATAGTCATAAGGTTTTAACCATTAACTGCTCCTTCTATGGCAGATTCGATCTCCTCAATGCAAGTCGAAAACACAAGGCTTCAGCTACTAGCTTCACCAGTAAGCCTAGTCTCAACCATGGAATACCTCCTTGCTGGTTGATAGTGAATGGATGCAACTTTGGTGGTTACTTTGGTTCCAATCTATCGTATCTAGCTGTAGGTTAATTAAAATAGTTCTTAACAGGGTTAACCCCTCCGATGAACATATGTATTTTGATTTTGGTCGAGACTGTATCTATGTACTCGCCTTTACTTTGCATTTAAGATTTCTATTAAGAAAAAATACTGTATCCAGTCCAAAAGAAAAGGTGATGGCTATAAGCCTGCCTATTGAGTGAGGTTACAGCTTCACGTTTTGTTTCTCTTACAGTGCTCTTCACTTGACCATGGTTTTCACCCGAGTTTTGCAATACCGCTTAACTAAAGCATTTTCTGCATCTTGAGTTTGTCTTAATCATATATTTTGTATCTATACTCTGTTCAGGCAATTGTTAAAAATATAAGGTTTACAAAAACAGAACTATAGATTTAGAATGCGGCGGTGAATGGAAAAGTTATTTTTAATTCATAATATTAGTTTTATTTGTATAAAACGAACTTTAGAGTTCAACCTAAATTCTTACAGTTGTGAAGCAATGAGTTGCTCAACCTGACATAATAACATTATATACCCTTTGGTTGACTGTGAGCAAAGTAAAAAGATTTAACCTTAAAGGTTAGGCTCATCATTCGAGCAATATATGATTCGGTGTAACTGTATTGTAATAATATTAATGAATTCTTTTACTGTGTTACTGTATGTAGTAATTTCCTAAATTATAAGTGCATATAGGGTTATACCCTTATATTAATATCGTATCTGTTATTACTATTTTCTTACATTATTGTAGGTTGGGTTATAACCCTACAATTCATTTTAATGTACAGAGTTCTGGAATTAAAGAAATTTCCAGCTTATTATTTAATAAATGTGTTATTAATTTTTTTCCATATAAGTTTTATACCCTAATTTCTACTTAGTGGAAATTATAAATGCAAGTATAATCTTTCGAAATTAGATAGGCCTGTTGTGTTTTTATTTGACATTACTATTGTCAGTAATATTCATTTACTTTACAATACACAGAGTGTAATTAATCTCTACATAAACTATATTTATTTATTTTCTGAATATAAACAGACTAGGTTTATAATAGTAATAATAATATAATACTGGAATGTTACTTTTATACTGTATATATTTTTAGAAAACAGTATTGGTGATTTAATAATTATTCTTCTTCTTGCCAATACTTCTATAATTGATGTTTAGTATTATTTATCTAATGTTTGATTTGGGTTCTTTAATTAGTTGTAATACCTAAATGTTTTTGTACATTACTTATTTAATATTAAAGTATGATTTCACATACATATTTATGCAAATACCTGTATATATGATATCATTCATTTACCATTCTTGAAATAGAATAATAGCTATCACATATACTTAAACTTACTTAAATAAAAGAGTATACATTACATAAATATTGCCTTCTTAACTAATTTGCAGACTGATACAAATAGGAAATTATCTGTAACGTCAACAGATAAATTACAGATGCATAAATATATCCTACTGGCAGTTTTGTTTTATTTTAACTCTAAGAGGTTTAATCCTCTTAAAAAATAGAAGATAACAATCATAACTTAAACCGCGGGATTACTTAATCTATCTTTTCATATTTACAGCTAGTATTTTCAGAAAAACAAAGATACAATACTAGAATAGTTTTTAAGACTGTAAAAAGATAGCTCATGAATTTTAAGAAACACTAGTAGTTACTGGAAGTAAAATAGGAAACTCAGTTCAGAAGAATACTATTTCTCAACACTGAGACACTGTGCTAGAGTACGGTCTGGTGATACCATATGTGGAAAAACACGGTGACTACTAATAGGTTTAATTACTGATATTCTGAGATACTAACTTTACTGAAACTAACTAATTACTCAGACATATAAAGTAATATAACATTCATCTATTCATACTCAGAAAACATAAGAAATGAATGAAAGAACCTGTGTAAGCTGTGGACAACAATAGCAATGCGAGGCCGTTCCTCCCTACCAACTCCTGGAGAGCGCTCAGACGGCGACTTCTCAGGACCCCCGAGCTTGCTCTGGTCTCCCTAGCTGGAACTAGGTGCAGCAAATCAGATACCAGTCTTCAACTCAGTATTAACTCAGAACTATCAGTTAGTTCTTTCAACCCAAATAGCTGTAATAATAATCAAGTTACTGCAGCAATCCACTCACAACACTTCCTTACTATTTTTCCCTTCTTCCTCAATGAAATTCCTGAATAACATTCACCTGAATGAATTCTCTCTAGAATAAAACATGAGCGGCCTCAGCTCTCTTCATTGAGTACTTTTAAAAAATTGCCTAGGTCTTAGTTGGATTAACTTTCATTTAATGGGCCACCTGCTCTGACTCCACTTTCTTGGGGAATCATGACCCCAAATATAGGGAAGCTGCCACCTGCAACTTAGGAAGTGTTTTAGGATGCTGCCACTTGTCTTTTGCCTTGCCACCTAGTTCCATCCACCAGCTTGACCAGTAACCTATTTTAACAGCTCTCCCATGCTGTTGTCTCCACAATTTATTTATTAATAATAAAATATTCTGAATTACACTCCATTACTGTTGACTCTGCTGAGTCATCAATCCTGACTTAGGATTAAGTTTAACATAATGTCTCAGAAATATAATAAAACAAATTTCATAATTTTACAAAATTGGGGTATGTGACATACACACCCCCTTAAAATGTAACATCGTCCTCAATGTTACTTATTCTTCTTCCTCAGGAACCTCCTGGAACATATTCGGGTATGCTTCCCGCATCTTACTTTCTAGTTCCCAAGTATCTTCTTCAAGACTAAGGTGCTTCCATTGCACCTTCAGCTGTCCAATTGTGCGATTCCGCAGAGTAATTTTCCTCCTCCCAAGGATACAATCCCGTTCCACCAGAACTTCCCCTTCTGGTTCTACCTGTACAACGTTCCAATCAATCACATGAGCAGCATCATGAACATACTTTTTCAGAATAGAAATATGCAAAACATTGTGTACTTTTAAATTAGGTGGTAACGCTAGCTGATATGCTAATTGACCAACTCTAGATAAAATTTCAAACGGACCACAGTAACGTGGCGCTAATTTTGCACAACTCCCCAATCTTAGGGAGCTATTATTTGGTCTTACCTTTATGAACACATGCTCACCCACCTGGAACTCTTTAGGAGTTCTTTTTAAATCTGCTTGCCTCTTTTGCTGATCCTGGGCAACCTTCAAGTTCTCCTGCACTTGTTTTACAATCTGTTCCATTTCCTTTAGTAACTCGAGTCCCAACCCTAATATATCTATTGGATTATTCCAGGAGATAGGAGTGTTACATTTACGCCCATACAGAATTTCAAAAGGACTGAACTTAGCTGATGATTGATAGTTGTTATTGTATGAAAATTCTGCTAAATGCAAGTAATCCTCCCACTTACCTAGCTGATCCTTGACGTACATTCTTAACAGATCCTCCAACGCCTGATTAAATCTTTTAGTCTGTCCGTCCGTCTGATGATGGAAAGAGGTGCTGAAATTCAGAGTGGTGTTTAATCCTTTAAACAAGGATTTCCAGAAATTCCCTGTGAATTTAGGATCCCTGTCTGAAATAATAACCTTCGGCACACCATGTAGCCGAAAAATCTGTTTTAAGAAAATGTCTGCTATATTTGCAGCCTTAAAAGTGGTTTTAACATGAATAAAATGTGCTGCTTTACTTAATTTATCCACTACCACCATAATTGAATCATTCTGATTTTGATTTCTGGGTAATCCAGTAATGAAATCTAAGCTGATTATTTCCCACTTCCAATTAGGAATAGGAAAAGGTTGCAATAACCCAGCTGGATGTTGATGTTCTGTCTTTACTTGTTGACAGTCCAAACATCTAGCTATATACTTAGCTACTTCAGATTTCATGTTAGGCCAGAAATAATCTTTTCTCAACATGGTGACAGTCTTCTGGTAGCCTGGATGCCCCGAATAAGGGGTTTTATGCACTTCATCCAGAATCAGTAATTTAATTTTAGACACATTTGGCACATACAGTCTGTCCTTAAACAATAAAAATCCATCTTCATTTAAACTATAACCCTTAATTAAACTTTCTGTGGGTTGTTCTTTAGCTGTAGCTTGTAATTTTTGATAAATTTCATCCAATTTTATACCTTCAGTTAGTTGTTAACTTAAATCAGAATTATAAGTATTGATTGCTGTTGTAAAATTCAATTTTGCATTTCTGCTCAAAGCATTAGCTACTTTATTTTCTTTTCCTTTTATATGTTGAATTTCGAAATCGTATTCACTTAGGAAGGCTAGCCATATGGCTTGCCTTGCATTTAAGTTAGGCTGATCTAAAAGGTATTTCAGACCCTTATTATCAGTCATTAAAGTAAACTTTCTTCCTATTAAGTGGTGTCACCACATTTTTAAGGCATGAATAACAGCAGCCAACTCTAAATCATACGTGGCATAATTCTTTTCATGGATCTTTAGCTTCCTAGACTCATAGGCAATAACATGCCCATCCTGAGTCAGCACTCCTCCTAGACCTTCATTACAAGCATCGGTGCAAACCAAAAAATCTTTATTGGGGTCCACTATTCTTAGAATTGGCGCAGTTGTTAATAAAGTTTTTAGTTTCTTAAAGCTTTCTTTGCATTTTAATTTCCAATAAAACTTCTTTCCCTTCTTCTGCAAACAAGTGATTGGGTTAGATATCTTTGAAAAGCCTTCTATGAATCTCCGGTAATAACCGGTGATTCCCATAAAAGACCTAACATCTGTTACATCTTTTGGTACTGGCCATTCTTCAATTGCTCTGATCTTTTCAGGATCAACTGAAATCCCTTCCTTAGTCACCATGTGACCTAAGTACTGGATTTCATCCTTGAAGAAATCACACTTACTGAACTTCGCAAAGAGCCGTTGCTCTCGCAATTCTTGTAAAACTATCCGCAAATGTTCTTTATGTTCCTCTTCATTTTTAGAATAGATCAAGATGTCATTGATGAATACGACAACAAACCTGTCTAAGTATTTATGCATTATGTTATTCATTAGACACATAAAGACGGTTAGGGAATTAGTAAGCCCGAATGGCATTACGACAAATTCGTAATGTCCATACCTAGTTCTGAAAGCTGTCTTGAATATGTCCTCTTCTTTAATTCTCACCTGATGATAGCTTGATCTCAGGTCTATCTTAGAGAACACCGTAGCTCCGTGCAGCTGATCAAACAGATCATCTATGTAGGGCAATGAATATTTTTTTTTAATTGTCATTTTATTGAGCTAACGGTAATCTATGCAGAGTCGCATAGTTCTGTCTTTCTTTTTAACAAATATTACTGGTGCTCCCTAGGGGGAAACACTAGGTCTAATATATTTCTTATCGATCAATTCCTTTAACTGTGATTTTAATTTGTTAAGTTCCAGAATACTCATACGGTACGGAGCCTTCGAGCTAGGTACAGCACCTAGTACGAGCTCTATTGTGAAATCCAGTTCCCTCCTAGGAGGTAATCCTGGAATTTCCTCCGGGAAAACATCAATAAATTCATTTCACACTGGAATATTTTCTATTTTTATTTTATCTTTTTCAAATTTATTTGCCCCATCTGTAATGATTACAGCATAGGCCTTGCATCCTTTCCTGATTGCTCTTTTGAGCTGCAAGGCAAAGATCTGCCTAACCACAGTCTTCTTAGGAATACCTTTAACTATTACAGGCTGTTTATTATTATTTACACATGTAAATGTTTTATCAAAACAATTTAAAACTACCCTGTATTGTTCTAACCAGTCCATACCTATAAGTATGTCATACGAGCCAAATGGCAGAACATTTAATTTAACAGTGGTTTTAAAATCATTCATATCTAAAACACATTCCTTAACATAACAATTTACCTTCCTTTTTGCCCCTGTGGCTAGCTGAACTAGCCAAGAGTTATCAAACTTTTCAACATTCAGATGACACTTTTCTACTATCTGCGGTGAAATATAACTTAGGCTAGCACCTGGATCTATTAAAATAGTTACAGGAGTTTTATTAACCATACCTTCTACTTGCACCATGGAAGTTTGGTACTCAGCTTTGTGATTTTACAATGCTGCATTGATCCGAGGCATAGTCCTTGCAAAGTCTCCAACTGTCATTTCATCTTGTATTGTATGAATATTGTTGTTTGGCTTCTTCCGATTTGGGCAAACTGAAGCAAAGTGTGGGCCATTGCACTCCCAACACTTAACAGGTTCCTTCCGTTCGAAATTCTTAGTAAAATTTCCATGATTGTTAGAAACCTCCTTGCCGCCCTTGAAGTTATTGGAGTTGTTTGAAGCACCATTTTTGCTTCCCTGAAAGTTCTTACCATTAGAATGGTTTCTGTTCTTGTTGTTCCTGAAATTTTTCTAGGGTACATACTCCTTTTCTTGAATTCAGACTGATTACCATTCTTTTTAGCCTTCCAATTGGCTATTCCTTCCTTCCTTTTGTTCTGTTCAAAATAGAAATTTGATTTTCGCATGGCTTCTTCCAAAGTTTTTGGGTTATCATATTCTATTCTGTCTTTTATATGGTATGGCAGGAAGCTGAGAAACCGCTATACCTTGGGTTTCTCATCAACTAAATACAGCACATACCTTAACAGACTTAAGAACTTACTATTTAAGTCTTTCATAGTCATGGACCCAAGATTTAACTCATAAAACTCCTTGGTCCTTTCTTCATAGTATTGTTTAGACAGGAACTTCTTCTTGAAGTACCTTTTAAAAGTACTCCAATTGACCTCTTTTTCTTTAATCCCCTTAACCCTCTTCAAATCTTGCCACCATATATCTGCCTTTCTAGAAAGGTTATATATGGCCATTCTTGCCTTCAGCTGGTTTGAATAATTATAAATCTGAAAGTATTTTCTCATCCTGGATAACCAGGATTCTGCCTGTTCTCCTTTTTCCGTTTCTCCATTGAAAGTTGGGGGTTTTATTTTCTTGAACTCCCCAGAAAACTCTTCGTAAGGTTTGTACTTCTTCTTTCTCTTATAGAACTCTTCTTCACTACTATCACTAGTGGAATAATAGCTTTTTTGTTCCTTAAAGCCTTCAGATGAGGAACTGCTATCAGATTTAGCTAGTTTCATCTTTTTGGACCCCTTTTGATGGCTAGCTACTTCAGATTCAGACCTTCTATTTTTTCCTTCAGTCTGAAATTTCTCTATCAGAATTTGATTTAACTCCTCTTGAGTCTTCAAAATTTGTTCATTATCCTTCTTGACTGATTCTAATTCAGTCTTTAAACCTTATATGGTCTGCATCAACTCTGAGGAGTGAGCAGTTTTCTCCTCAATCTTCGGTTCTCTGGACATCTGTCTGGTCTCAGTGTTTGGAGATTCCTCCCCGGCATATTCTCCTAAGTTCTCCATACCTTCCTGTTAGATTCAGAAAAAAAAATAATTTTCTTCTTTTTACATAAAACAAAATACAGGTTAGTATGTTATTTTACTGTTATGCGGAAATTAATTGGGCCACATAAAGGCCTAGTGTTTGAACCATGCTCTGATACCACATGTCAAACCCCAAAATTTCAAAAAATTTAAAACTTTTAAAAACAGCATATAAACACATTAAATGTAGTTATTAATGTTTTGATTAGTTTATGCTAAAAGAATTGCAAATGAATGATCTTTACTTATGTTTAACTTAAATGATGAGTTCTTGTCAGTTGCTGATTGTTTTCTGGTTGCAACCGCAAGGGGGATCGCTATGACAGGATGGGATTACTTAGCTTCTAAGCTAATGCAGCAGTTTTTCTTTCTCTTACAGATACACAGGTAAAGTTCGGGTCGCTGCTAACAGATATTTTTAAAGTAATATATAACAATTTGCTGTACCAAATCATTCAGTAAAAATATAGATATATAATCATGCTAGCCATTCTATCAAGCTTTTACAGGTAAAACTTTTCCTATAATATTTCCTTAAGATCTTACTGAAAGAAAATTTGGTATTTACTTATAGAAATGAAAGCTGTTTTTTTTTTCTTTATAATTCCAGCGTTAAACATCTCTATGAGGTACTGAAATCAGTTAATGAGGTTACTATAATGCAACCTTAGAGGTAATATAAATAATCTATATACTTTCTTACTTCTAGAAATTACAATATTTTCTATCCGATACATGTCTGTACTTATCTTTTAAATATTACACTGATTGGAGAAGCTATTTCTACTTCCAAGATAACAAAAGAATATCCTCTAAAGTCCCTCGAGGCTTAGTCCAAGATTTGTCAAGGTCAAACTTTTTATAAGTTTCCAAGTTTAAACTATCATCCAGATTGGTGATAACAATTACATAAACTGTTATTCATACTCTATTTACCAAACTTTATAATTCTTTAAACATGAAGGACAACTAAAGCCTAGACATTATCATACAGAATTCCAAAGCTGCTAAGAGGTTTCTATTAAAATGATAATAACAATGAAAGGATCTAGAGTAACCCTACTTCAAAAATGTCATTTATATAGCTTGATTTCTACAAGTTAAAGATCATAGGAAAAGAAAATAACTAGTCTTTAACTATCTATACAAGGCTTAACAATAGGCACTTACATTGGTAGCACTTGTAACAACTATAGTTGACATTTCTTTTTAAATCTAAAGACTTAAAGAATCGGTAAATCTATTGTCTTCATTTGCTATTATAGGATAATGACAATTAAGTGGAAATTTCATGAATAGCCTAAAACTCGACAATATACTCACCATTTAAAAACCTTTATAAATAAACAAAATCTCTATGTCTAAAGTCTCAAGACTAAATATTGAATCCATAATAAAGGTAATATGTAATATTTACAATGCAAAGGTAAATATTAACATAGCATAGTTTTAATGTTTATAAAGTTATTATTGCAATGCATATTATTGATATGCAATGACTCTAATGATATATTATGAATTTTAATGCAGGCACCAAAAACATAGGGTGGCGACCACAAATCATTTGGAGAAGTCGATGCGTGGAAAAAGATTGGAAATCTCATGGTTGAAAATCTTGTTGAAAAAGCTTAAGTCTCAACCCATTCGTATGCAATTATTATTGCACTGACGTGGTCGCTCCTCGACCATGCAATGGTGGTTAAAAGTGGACTCAACCCTAAAAATTTATCATTATTTCCCTCGCCTTCAGGCTTGTTTGCTCTGCAAAACCCTCATAGTTCGTTTCCTGTTGATTCTTTCCCTACGGCAGTTCGAATGTTGCTCCCATCCGTTGTGCTCCTTTACAGCTCTGTATAGAAGTATGTGGCTCGATTGTTGGCAGCCTTATGTCGTTGAAGGACTTAGGGATATTCTTTTGGGCTCCATTGTCTATTCTGTCATGGCATGTGAGACCTTCGACTTCATACTTTTTGTGCTTCCCTTGGGGAGAAAACGCTTGGGTTTTCACCAGCTCGTTCTTCGCAGAGATAAAGAAGGGTTATGTTACCCCAGCTTTTGGTTATTTGACTGTTTCTTAGTGGCTGCTCTTCTCAAATCTCGCTGGTGAGTTACAAATCTGTTCTTACTCTTTCTATTTAACAAATATAGCTTATTGCAATAGTGATAAGGTTTTAACCATTAACTGCTCCTTCTATGGCAGATTCGATCTCCTCAATGCAAGTGGAAAACACAAGGCTTCGGCTACTAGCTTCACCGGTAAGCCTAGTCTCAACCATGGCATACCTCCTTGCTGGTTGATAGTGAATGGATGCAACCTCGGTGGTTACTTTGGTTCCAATCTATCGTATCTAGCTGTAGGTTAATTAAAATAGTTTTTAGCAGGGTTAACCCCTACGATGAACATATGTATTTTGATTTTGGTCGAGACTGTATCTATGTACTCACCTTTACTTTGCATTTAAGATTTCTATTAAGAAAAAATACTGTATACAGTCCAAAAGGAAAGGTTATGGCTTTCAGCCTGCCTGTTGAGTGAGGTTACGGCTTCACATTTTGTTTCTCTTACAGTGCTCTTAACTTGACCAGGGTTTTCACCCGAGTTTTGTAATACCGCTTAGCTAAAGCGTTTTCTGCATCTTGCGTTTGTGTTAAGCATATAATTTGTATCTATACTCTGTTCAGGAAATTGTTAAGAATATAAGGTTTACAAAAACAGAACTGTACATTTAGAATGCGGCCGTGAATGGAAAAGTTATTTTTAATTCGTAATATTAGTTTTATTTGTATAAAGCGAACTTTAGAGTTCAACCTAAATTCTTACAGTTGTGAAGCAATGAGTTTCTCAACCTGACATAATAACATTATATACCCTTTGGTTGACTGTGAGCAAAGTAAAAAGATTTTAACCTTAAAGGTTAGGCTCATCATTCGAGCAATATATGATTCGGTGTAATTGTATTGTAATAATATTAATGAATTCTTTTACTGTGTTACTGTATGTAGTAATTTCCTAATTTATAAGTGGATATAGGGTTATACCCTTATATTAATATTGTATCTGTTATTACTATTTTCTTACATTATTGTAGGTTGGGTTATAACCCTACAATTCATTTTAATGTAGAGAGTTCTGGAATTAAAGAAATTTCCACCTTATTATTTAATAAATGTGTTAGTAATTTTTTTCCATATAAGTTTTATACCCTAATTTCTACTTAGTGGAAATTATAAATGCAAGTATGATCTTTCGAAATTAGATAGGCCTGTTGTGTTTTTATTTGACATTACTATTGTCAGTAATATTCATTTACTTTACAATACACTGAGTGGAATTAATCTCTACATAAACTATATTTATTTATTTTCTGAATATAAACAGACTAGGTTTATAATAGTAATAATAATATAATACTCGAATGTTACTTTTATATTGTATATATTTTTAGAAAACATTATTGGTGATTTAATAATGATTCTTCTTCTTGCAAATACTTCTATAATTGATGTTTAGTATTATTTATCTAATGTTTGATTTGGGTTCTTTAATTAGTTGTAATACCTAAATGTTTTTGTACATTACTTATTTAATATTAAAGTATGATTTCACATACATATTTATGTAAATGCCTGTATATGTGATATCATTCATTTACCATTCTTGAAATAGAATAATAGTTATGACATATACTTAAACTTAGTTAAATAAAAGAGTATACATTACATAAGTATTGCCTTCTTAACTAATTTGCAGACTCATACAAATATGAAATTATTTGTAACATCAACAGATAAATTACAAATACATAAATATATCCTACTGGCAGTTTCATTTTATTTTAACTCTAAGAGGTTTAATCCTCTTAAAAACTAGAAGATAACAATCATAACTTAAACCGCAGGATTACTTAATCTATCTTTTCATATTTACAGCTAGTATTTTAAGAAAAACAAAGATACAATACTAGAATAGTTTTTAAGACTGTAAAAAGATAGCTCATGAATTTTAAGAAACACTAGTAGTTACTGCAAGTAAAATAGGAAAATCAGTTCAGAAGAATACTATTTATCAACACTGAGACACTGTGCTAGAGTACGGTCTGGTGATACCAGATGTGGAAAAACACAGTGACTACTAACAGGTTTAATTATTGATATTCTGAGATACTAACTTTACTGAAACTAACTAATTACTCAAACATAAAAATTAAGATAACATTCATCTATTCAT
Source organism: Pseudotsuga menziesii (assembly GCA_001517045.1). NCBI lineage: Eukaryota > Viridiplantae > Streptophyta > Pinopsida > Pinales > Pinaceae > Pseudotsuga > Pseudotsuga menziesii. The sequence continues at coordinate 1,138,779 of LPNX010580182.1, read as the reverse complement.
ACTCAGAAAACATAAGAAATGAATGACAAAACTTGTTTAAGATGTGGACAACAACAGCAATGGGAGGCCGTTCCTCCCTACCAACTCCTGGAGAGCGCTCAGACAACAACTTCTCAGGACCCCTGAACTTGCTCTGGTCTCCCTGGCTGGAACTAGGTGCGGCAAATCAGATACCAGTCTTCAACTCAGTATTAACTCAGAACTATCAGTCAGTTCTTTCAGCCCAAATAGCTGTAATAAGAATCAAGTTATTGCAGCAATCCACTCACAACACTTCCTTACTATTTTTCCCTTCTTCCTCAATGAAATTCCTGAATAACATTCACATGAATGAATTCTTTCTAGAATAAAATCTGAGCAGCCTCAGCTCTCTTCATTGAGTACTTTTAAAAGATTGCCTAGGTCTTAGTTGGGTTAACTATCATTTAATGAGCCACCTTCTCTAATTCCACTTTCTTGGGGAATCATGACCCCAAATATAGGGAAGTTTCCACCTCAAACTTAGGAAGTGTTTGAGGATGCTGCCACTTGTCTTTTTCCTTGCCACCTAGTTCCATCCACCATTTTGACCAGTAACCTCTTTTAATAGCTCTCTCATGCTGTTGTCTCCATAATTTATTTATTAATAATAAAATATTCTGAATTACACTCCATTACTGTTGACTCTGCTGAGTCATCAATCCCTACTTAGGATTAAGTTTAACATAATGTCTCAGAAATATAATAAAACAAATTACATAATTTTACAAAATTGGGGTATGTGACACAATAAGTGGTGGTCTATTCTGAATGAATTATAAGATTGTATGAACCATGAATTATGGTAAGGGTACATTCACTACAACTTAGAAAATGTTAATTAAAAGAATGAAAATTATGTTTATCGATAGATGTTAATTAAGCATGAGGCCAATGTCATTAATTGGGACAATGACAAGTAAAGTCATCTGAAGCACCAAGGAGTGTGCGTTACGAATGGTCAAAGTAGAAATTTATATAAAGTACAAACAAGGAAAATTTGAATGTTGCAGGAGCACCATGATGTTAGGCAAGTGATTTTCATGTGAGCACATTGGTGTTAGGAATATATGCTGTAGGATCACAATTTTGTTAGGAAAGCGATTGCGGAATGAGCACATTGGTGTTAGGAATATGGTGTGGCAAGAAAAGACCTAGGGAAACCTAGAAATCTAGAAGACATGATGATGTCTGATGTCAATAAGGAGAAAAATTTTGACTAGTGGTCAAAAGGGAGAGTAACCTCAGAAATAGATGTAAGTCCACACAAGAATTGGTAAAAGAACTCTAAGGAGTGTTTGAAAGATAACGAAAACGAAAGATGTGTTAGCAAATTTCCAGGTCATTAGAAGGTTACTTGTCTTAATGTGTAAATGTGAATGAAAGGTGAACAACTAGATAAGTATCCAAGTGGATTACTTATGAATCAAATTACATTTCAAGAAATAATTATGTATTACGATACCATTAAGGACTAGAAGATGATTCCATAATTTGCAAAAACAATGCTCCAAAAGGGAATTTTGACTTATGGAATTTTGACTTATGGAATTTGTTTATTTTTGAAGTTAAATTATGGAATTTTGACTTATGTAACTGAATGAATTATGGGGTAGACCCAGTCTTGTTATAGGAAACTAGAGGTTTTGAACAAACTGTGACCTGCAAATATTAGTAAGAGAAAAGGAGATCAGAATAAGACAAAGCAATAAAGAAAATAAAATGTTGTTGAACAAGAACACCGAGGACGGTGTTAATTTTAAGGGGGAAGGGATCTAGCATCCCTTACCACCTTGACCTAGAACTCACACTGTAAGTAAACATCATTGTAACTATCAACTCTAACACTATCAAATTTTTGATGTAATGGATAGGGTTAAAAGCCTGAAAGCTTCAAACGAATAAAAACGACGTTTGGCGATGAATCCACTAGGGGGTAGACTAAAACATGACTAATGTTAAGGGATCTAGTGAACCTAACCTAGTGTCAACATGTTTTCAATGACTTATGAGAAGGAAAACTTGTTACAGCTAGGAATGGAAAAACAAATGCATGCTAGTCAATGGTGGGTGAGAGCGGCAATTATTAAACACAAATTATATTTTGATGTGTTATGATATTTACAATACAATTTCATAGTTAGAGAAATCAGGATTTTTTTTTTTTTGTTAAATATATTAGGATTGGACAAACTCACCATGCTCGTTGAGAGCTTCGAAAAGCTATGTAGTGATAAATAACATCTCATATAAATTGTTAAGCACTAGATTGTTATTTTGAAAATATTTAATGATATGATGATTTCATATTTAATTAAGGACATATGGTAGTGTCCTTATATGTATATATGTATAGATAAATGTTAAGGTATATGTATATACATAGATATATACATAAATGTTAAGGACATGTTTTGAGTCACTCTATCTACACACATACATATATATATTCATCAAACTACAATGAACATAATTATTGTATACATATTGAATCCTGCTCAAGTATTCTTAAGAGGTAAAAGACCTCATGAAGGTGAAGGCGACTTGATTTTTGGTATTACCATTGGAGAGAAGCATGGAAAACGGTTTTCCACCTTTCCTTCAATGGAATCTATAGTCTTTTTTATATAGAATGCTTTCTCCTGAGTTAAAAAGAATGCTTTCTCCTGAGTTGGGGGGGGGGGGGCAAGGGAGAGGAAGACTTGCGGAAAGGAGTATATTCTATATTTTGCATGTTTTCCATATAATTTGTTTTACCCATACAATGGAGGGATGAAGATATTCCTTCCGGCTCAGAGTATCTTCTGTGTTTTGCATGTTTCCTTATGATTTGATTTTTCGCTTAAAATAGATGGATGATGATCCGGCTCATGGATGGGGAGTATATTCTGCATTGGCTACATGATTTAATTTCCTTATGCATCCAAGTTCCTTAAATAGGAATCGAGTTATGAGATTTGGGGATACACAATAGAATTTGAGTATGTCTTTGTGATTTTTGCATGTTGTTCCGTAAGCATCCAAGATCTCAGTAGGTGACATGTTATGAGATTGTTAATATGCATCTAGGTTATGCTTCTGTGATTTCATTATTGCATGATTTCAACATGCTTCAAGGTACAAATTGGATGTATGGGATTTAGATTTCCTTGGTTGTATTTATTTGCAAAGATAGATCTAATTGTATGGAATGAATCCTGTTGGATCTGATGCTCATAAATGTATGCATGTATAGCTCTAATTATTCTGTGCATTACAAGTATAAATCTCATGGTAGTATGATTTTTCAAAGATATATTTGATGTATAAATTGAATGTCAAGTTTAGATATGATGACATATCAATCCATTTAGTGCATGTTGGGGTTAGATACAGAAGAAACTGCAAAGGTTTCATGGAGGAAATTTATTTTTGAAGATTTTCTTTGTCCTTTTGTTTTCCACAAAGTTGAGTTGTGAGTAGTATGGTAAATGATAGGGTTTTAGTATGGATAAAATTGCAAAACTCTTGCAGTTTACTGCGTTTCGGGGTTAAATTTATAAATTGTTTCCTACTTTCTTGGCTTTCAAAATGATCTCCAATTCATTCATTTTAGTGCACTTGCAGTTGAATATCATGATGATTTGAGTTCTGAACTGTCCAATTTGTTGCTTATCATGTTTAAATATTTAAGAGAATTCATAACCTCTGCAGATGACGATAAGGTTTTTGTTAACCTAAAGCGATTTCTTGTAAAAGATTATCATAAGTAGCTCAGTAGATAGTAGGGTTGAGTTAGAAAAAAAACTGCAAAAATGTGAAGAGGTTTTTTCGTCTGCATCATTGGTTCTCTTTGATTTATAGGTTTCTGTTGTTTTTGGCTCAGAATTGACATGTTAGTGTTCTTTTAATATCTAATGTGAAGGAACTGTAGAAGCTTTCCATTAGAGTTACACATTCTTATTATAGTTGAAGTGATAATTAAAGTTATGAGTTAAACATTAAAATTACACAAACTTGTTACACTAGGATGACCAATATATGCGATATGTTTGTAATATTATAACATACAAACACACACACTGTCACAAACACACTTCACAAGTTCTCTTTGGCTCGCCAAAGGTGGTGTGCGGTACTGCCAGGAAGACAACTTGAGGGATTGCCCGCCCAAGTGCCTAGCCTGCAGACTACGCCTTAACCCTGCAGAAACGATTTTTATGTCTTTTTAACTTTAACTTTTATTACTGTTTACTTAGCCATTAGCCTTGCCGACACATTCAACACTTATCCAAAAACTAGTAAAATGCAGCACTAATTAAAACACCGTACACAGAGAAATATGGTGGGTTACCCAACTTGGCAAAGCCTTTAAATTTGTATAAAAACAGAACAATATTACATAAACAGAGTTGCCCAAGGCAGAGCTCCTGGTGCACACCCAACTCAGCTGCTACACCTAGAAAATACAAGAGATACAAAAATGTAAAAGAGTGTCTCTTTGCCAAAGACGCCTAGCCTCCTCTACCTCTCCTCAGCAATGCCCCAGACCTCTGTGTAGTTTTATTATGTTCCCTTAGATTTCCAGCAGCTTGATCCTCCTTGATCTTCTTGCCACTTGCTTGCTTGATTTGAAATGACTTGCACTTCGTTTTCTTATAGCCTTCTAGGTGTCTTGACCATGTTAGCTTGACATCTTACTTACTGCACAAGTCACCCCTTGCCGGTTCACCAAGTCAACCTCAAAACACACTTGGCCCACTTAACCGTTTCGTTGGTGTCACCCCACCAAGGTTTACTTTGACTTAGGCATTCACGGGTCCACTTGCTGAAGCCTCTATAGTGTCGCGCGCACACTTTCCTGGTGTACCACGTGCCCCTTTACTTTAACTGAATCCCCCATCTAGTTGAGCGTCGTTCGTTGCTAACCGTGTCGTCATGCGTGCGCACCCGTCACCCAAATGCTGTCGTCTGCACACCTGTCAGTTTGCTTACCAAAACACTCTTTTACCAGAGTGCCCAACTGTCCCCACATCTGTTCGTCCACACCTTCGTCCACACATAGGGGTCGTCTGCACACTTTGGCCACACGCCCACACTTAGGATCGTGCACCTGTTTTGCCAAACGCCTTCACTAATTTGCATGCCCATCCGCACGCTCAAGGGTCACGCACCTCAAAGGTGTCGTACGCCCACCATCAATGTCATATTTTCCAAGGGGCACCCGTGACAAGTGATGTGTGAGCTGACCTTGGGGCATGCCACATTCCCAACCTCCATGCCAGCTGTGAATGTGGGCGCTTGCTAACTTAGCCAAGTGAGAGCGCAACTCCATGTCGAACCATCATAACCACGACACCTTTCCCAGGTGTACCACCACTTAGGGGTGCTGAAAAACGTGGCTATGACAGCCTCCCCCACTTAAAATTGTTGTCGTCTCGGCAACGTCAACTGCTCCAACCTCTGCCGCAACATCTAAAATGTTCATGACTGAACCGTAGTATTGCATTCTTGACCACTTACTTCCAACCTGGGCGCCAAGCCTTCCTTCCTATTTCTGTTTGTTGTGAACCTTAAGAATGAACCGGCTAGGTAGCTAATCCAACTATGTGTTCATCAATTAAGACAAACTTCCCCATTCTGGAATCATGTTGCCAGCGTTCTTCCTTTCAATGTCCACAAGCCTCCTGCACTTTACCTTGTTTACCTTGGCGAAAAATAGTCTTTTAGGCCACCTTTCCAAAGGTTCCTAGGGCCTCACCACCGTGGCCAAAGACGGCGAGCCCAACTTGCTACTAGCTCAAATGAAAAGACATGGGTGGTCCCAAAGGCCACCGTTTCCCGTATCTTCCACACCATACTTTCTAAAGTCGATTGCATCGCTGCTCACACTAATCTCTTTCAACCAAGCCCAAAACTCTGCAAACCTGACACCATCAGTCGTCCAAGTACTCATATCTGTCGCAAGCTCTGTGCAGTCCTCTAAGCGAATCGAAGACACTTTCTTCGTCTACTGGTCATCTATGCCAACCGAAAACACCACCTCTGTTTGCTGCGACCTCCTCATGGCCCGCTTCTTGGCTGCTTTACTTGTCCCTTCAAATGGCTTGCTTGCTTTATCATTGCATGTCTCAATGTGCTTTGATGTCTCCAAGCATGCCAACATCTCTTGTTTTTGAAGAATGCACAACTCTACCACAACTTCCTTAGCCACTTCTTCTTTTACCGGTTCCAACAACCGCTTGCTTTCCAAGTGAGCAAGTACCGCATCAATTTTGATTGGTTGGCAACCAACCTGCTGCAACCGCTCTCTTGTCAACTCTTTTTCTTGAATGCCTATGGCATGGATGAAAAAATCCACTATGTCCTCCGCATCACACGGTGGATCAACTTCTCTGGTGCTTTATCCAACAAAGACTTCTTCTAAAATCTACATTTCCTCTGAAACTTGCATTTTTGCCACAACCTGCATTTCCTCTGCAACCCACGTCTCTACTGAAACTTGCATTTCTGTCGCAACCTGTGTTTCCTCTAAAACCTATGCCTTGGCCAACACCTCCTCATGTGACTTTGCCTCAAGGTTATTTTCAACCGAAGTGTCATTTCCCAATCTACTGCATGACATCTCCGATGTGCCTTCATCAGCAACCTTTGCACATGATACCGGAAAACTGAATTGTTCCTTCTCATGCTGTAGCAAAGGATCCTTTGAAATGCACAAGGCATCAATCTCCTCGTAGATCGAAGCCATGCAATTTTCCAACACTGCTAACATTCCTGCTGTAGATAGATCAGTTTTTACCTCAATGCTTGGCTTGTTGTTCTTTGCTGAAACTGTCTTCTTCCCTATGCTTTCCTGCGGCAAGTGCTACACTCACCTGGGACTTCGAAAATCTGCACCAAAGTCACCCGCGGTTTGTATCCTAACCAGCTTTTCAGCATCATAGGTAAGCTCCACATTCCATTCTCTTCTAAGAACACCAACCACCCTGCATGCAGAACTGGCACTGCCTTGGCCAAACGAAGAAAGTCCTGTCCCAAGATCATAGAGTGATCATCCAAGGGAACAAATTTCAAGTCCATCTTGCCATGCCACCTTCCAACTTGAATAGGTGCTGCGCATATCTTCCCTATCACATCTCTTACCGCAGAGTTCGTTGCCTTGAACTTTGCTTGGCTTCTTTCCATGCCATTGTGAAGGGATACCGCAGCCTTTTTGCTCACCAAACTGTGATATGAACCTATGTCAAATAACACAAAAACCTTTAGGCCACTCACCATTGTTTCCACGAAGTCCAAGAAACCTTGCTACACAGTTTGCTAATTTTCGTTACGACCCCCGGCCACTTCGCTAAGGCAAGCTTCAATTGCCTTCACCGTCTCAAAAATATCATTAGAAAGTGCCTCTTCCAGCACTCTCATTGCTGTCAAAATTGCTATAGAAGCCTCTCCTGCAACAGCTCCTGCCCTATATGTACAGTCCTTCGCGTAGTGGTTCTGTGCATAAAGATAACACGCAACTGTCTTCTTTTTTTATTTTTTCGTTTTCTGTTGTCTTGGCCCTCCCTGAGTGCCTTCTGACTTAGCTTTACTTCGAGTATCCTGCGACCACTGTTCTTCTTGCTCCCCTTCATGTTGAATCATTTTATCAAGAACTCGTCCCACTTCTCAAATGCAGCCTCTCGTCTCTTTCAACGCGGCTAAAACTTGTTCACATTCTGCTGTGAACATTTCACTCAGCTTTGCAACCGAATTAGTGGTCTGCCCTTCAACCGAAACTCCTGTCATTTCTGGAAGTGTTTTCAATGCTTGCAAGAATTTCTGCACAAGTGTCTCCTTCTTTCCGAAGTCTCCCATCTGACTCATTTCCTGTTGTTACGGATCCGTAGACTCAAACTATTGTCGAATCCAACCTTGACGTCAAGCCACCTGCTTGTCTGCCCAACACTTTTCTAAGTGCTGCAGTTGTTGCACTCTCAGACCGCACAACTTTTTTGGGTCAATCTGCTGAAACGGGTGTTTTCCAAACGCACCACTTCTGGATCAGCTGTGGAATGCACCCACCTTGGCACACTTCCGTTTCTGAGCGTACTTCAAAAACTAGAACTTTTCATTTTTCTACCGAACTGCACCTCCTTGTGTTGCTGCAGCTGTCTGAACGCACACGCTTCCCTGAAACACACATTTCTGTCTTTTTTGGAGCGCTTGTTTTGAGCGCACAGCTCTGCAGCTACGGAGCGCTTATCCCCTGAGCGCCCAGCTGCTCCTGCAGAGTGCACAACTTCCTACTGCAGTGCATGCAGTTTCTGGGATTGCGTCTTCTGTCTGTGGAGCACCTACTCGTGCGGGGCGCACTGTCTATGGTGTGACCGTCACTGTAGAACGTCGATCTGTGGTGCAGGAAGTCTGCGGTGCAACCTATCTGCGGTGCACGTTGTCTACAGTGCGACTGCCCTGCAGTGCACACTATTTATGGTGTGCGCCCTCTGTGGTACACGCCCTCTGCGGTGTGCACTGTCTGCGGAGCATCTGAACTGCGGAGTGCTCGCCTCCTTGCGGAGCATCTGAGCTGCGGATGCCTGTCCGAGCCTATAAAGCGTTACCAAAAATTTCCTCGCTGCAACCACCTCTCACACGAACTCCTTTAACCTGCGGCTCGGACACCACCTGCTTTCCAAGATGTGGTGAAGAGTGAACCTTGCTATAGCTCAGCTCTGATACCAACTGTCACAGCAACACTTTGCAAGCGCTCTTTGGCTCGCCAAAGGTGGTGTGCAGCACTGCCAAGAAGATAACTCAAGAGATTGCCTGTCCAAGTGCCTAGCCTGCAGACTACGCCTTAACCCTGTGGAAACGATTTTTATGTCTTGTTAACGTACTTTAACTCTTATTACTATTTACTTAGCCATTAGCCTTGCCGCCACATTCAACACTTAGCCAAAAACTAGTAAGATGCAGCACTAAGTAAAAAACAGTACAAAGAGAAATATGGTGGTTTCCCAACTTGGCAGAGCCCTTTAACTTTGTATAAAAATGGAACAGTATTACATAAATGGAGTTTCCCAAGGCAGAGCTCCTGGCGCACACCCAACTTAGCTGCTACACCCAGAAAATACAAGAGATAAAAAAATGTAAAAGACTGTCTCTTTGCCAAAGACACCCATCCTACTCTGCCTCTCCTCAGCGATGCCGTAGACCTCTGTGTAGTTCTATTATGTTCCCTTAGATTTCCAACAGCTTGATCCTCCTTGATCTTCTTGCCACTTGATTGCTTGATTTGAAATGACTTGCACTTCGTTTTCTTATAGCCTTCTAGGTGTCTTGCCCATGTCAACTTGACATCTTGCTTACCGCACAAGTCACCCCTTGCCGGTTCACCAAGTCAACCTCAAAACACACTTGGCCCACTTAACCGTTTCATTGGTGTCACCGCACCAAGGTTTACTTTGACTTAGGTGTTCACGGGTCCACTTCCCAAAGCCTCTATCGTGTCGCGCGCACATTTTGCTGGTGTACCGTGTGCCCCTTTACTTTGACCGAAGTTCCCATCTAGTTGACTGGCGTTCATCGCTAACCATTCCATCGTGCGTGCGCGCCCATCACCCAACTGCTATCGTCTGCACACCTGTCGGTTTGCTTACCAAAACGCTCTTTTACAGGAGCACCCAACTGTTCGCACATCTATCCGTTCACACCTTCGTCCGCACATAGGGGTCGTCCATACACTTTGGCTGCACGCCCACACTTAGGATCATGCACCGGTTTTTCCAAATTCCTTCACTAACTTGCATGCCCATGCACACACTCAAGCGTCACGCGCCTCAAAGGTGTCGCACGCCCATCATCAATGTCATCTTTGCTAAGGGGTTCCCGTGTCAAGTCATGTGGGTGCTGACCTTGGGGCGCGCCACATTCCCGACCTCCGTGCCGGTGGTGAATGTGGGTGCTTGTTAACTTATCCAAGTGAGAACGCAACTCCATGCCGAACCATCATAACCGTGACACCTTGCCCATGTGTGCCACCACTTAGGGGTGCTGAAAAACGTGGTTATGACAGCCTCCCCCACTTAAAATTGTTGTCATCTCGGCAACGCCAACTGCTGCAACCTCTGCCGCAACATCTGAATTGTTCATGACTGAACCACAGTATTGCTTTCTTGACCACTTACTTCCAACCTGGGTGCCAAGCCTTCCTTCCTATTTCTATTTGTTGTGCACCTTAAGGACGAACCAGCTAGGTAGCTAATCCAACTAAGTGTTCATCACTTAAGACAAACTTCCCCATTCTGGAATCATGTTTCCAGCATTCTTCTTTTTAGTGTCCGCAAGCCTCCTGCACTTTACCTTGTTTACCTTGGAAAAAATAGTCTTTTAGGCCACCTTGCCAAAGGTGCCTAGGGCCTCACCGCCGTCGCCAAAGACGGTGAGCCCAACTTGCTGCTAGCTCAAATGAAAAGACATGGGCAGTGCCAATGGCCACCGCCACCCGTATCTTCCACACCATATTTTCTAAAGTCGACTGCGTCGCTGCTCGCACTAAGCTCTTTCAACCGAGCCCAAAACTCTGCAAACCTAACACCATCAGCCGTCCAAGTACTCATATATGCTGCAAGCTCTGTGCACTCATCTAAGCCAACTGAAGACACCTTCTTCATCTGCTGGTCATCTATGCCAACCGAAGACACCACCTTCATTTGCTGCAATCTCCTCTTGGCCCGCTTCTTGGCTGCTTTACTTGTCCCTTCAAATGGATTTCTTGATTTATCATCGCACATCTTAATGTGATTTGATGTCTCCAAGCATGCCAACATCTCCTATTTTTTAAGAATGCACAACTCTACCACAGCTTCCTTAGCCACTTCTTCTTTTACCGGTTCCAACAACCGCTTGCTTTCCATGTGAGCAAGTACCGCATCAACTTCGATTGGTTGGCAGCCAACCTGCTGCAACCGCTCTCTTGTCAACTCTTTTTCTGGAATGCCTATGGCATGGATACAAAACGCCACTATGTCCTCCGCATGACATGGTGGATCAACTTCTCTGGTGCTTTCTCCATCCAAGACTTCTTCCAAAATCTGCATTTCTTCTCAAACTTACATTTCTTCCACAACCTGTGTTTCCTTCACAACATGCATTTCTACTGAAACTTGCATTTCTACCACAACCTGCGTTTCCTCTACAACCTATGTTTCCTCTAGAAACTGTACCTTCGCCAACACCTCCTCGTGTGACTCTGCCTCAAGGTTCTTTTCAACCAAAGTTTCATTGCCCAATTTGCTGCATGACATCTCCGATGTGCCTTCATCAGCAACCTTCGCACATGCTACCAGAAAACTGAACTGTTCCTTCTCATGTTGCCGCAAATGATCCTCTTAAATGCACAAGGCATCAATATCCTCATAGATCAAAGCCCTGTTTTTTTCCAATGCTAGTAACCTTCCTGCTATGGATAGATCAGCCTCTACCTCAATGCTTTGCTTATTGTTCTTTGCCAAAATCGTCTTCTTCCCTATGCTTTCCTACGGCAAGTTCTTACACTCACCCGGGTCTTTGAAAATCTGCATTGAAGTCACATTTGGTTTGTATCCTAACCGGCTTTTCTGCATCATAGGTAGGATCCATGTTTCGTTCTCTTCTAAGAACACCAACCGTCCTACATGTGGAACTGGCACTTGCTTGGCTAAACGAAGAAAGTCCTGTCCCAAGATCATAGAGTGATCGTGCAAGGGAAAAAATTTCAATTCCATCTTGTCGTGCCACCTTCCAACTCGAATAGGTGTTGCGCATATCTTCCCTGTGACATCTCTTACCATAGAGTTCACTGCCTTGAACTTTGCTTGGCTGCTTTCCATGCCGCTTTGAAGGGATACCTTAGTCTTTCTACTCACCAAACTGTGAGATGAACCTATGTCAACTAACGCGGAAACCTTTAGGCCACTCACCGTCGTTTCCATGAAGTCCAACAAACCTTGCTACACTCTTTGCTAATCTGCGTTACGACCCCCGGCTGCTTCGCTAAGGCAAGCTTCAATTGCCTTCACCGTCTCAGAAATCTCATTAGAAGGTGCCTCTTCCAACACTCTCATTGCTATCAACCTTGCTATAGAACCCTCTCTTGCAACAGCTCATGCCCTATACGGACAGTCCTTCGCGTAGTGGTTTTGTGCGCAAAGATAACATGCAACTGTATTCTTTTCTGATTTTTCTGTTTTCTGTTGCCCTGGCCCTCCCTGAGTGCCTTCTGAGTTAGCTTTACTTCGAGTGGCTTGCGACCGCCATTCTTCTTACTCCCTTTCATGTTGAAGCATTTCCTCAAGAACTCATCCCACTTCTCGAATGTAGCCTACCGTCTCTTTCAACGCGGCTAAAAGTTGTTCACATCCTGCTGTGAACGTTTCACTTAGCTTTGAAACTGAATCAGTGGTCTTCCCTTCAAACGAAACTCCTGTCATTTTTGCAAGTGTTTTCAACGCTTGCAAGAATTTCTGCACAAGTGTCTCCTTCTTATCGAAGTCTGCCATCTCACTCGTTTCCTATTGCTACGGATCTGCAGACTCAAACTACTACAGAATCCAACCTTGACGTCAAGCCACCTGCTTGTCCACCGAACACTTTTCTAAGTGTTGTAGCTGTCGCACTCTTGGAGCACACAACTTTTCTAGGTCAATTTGCTAAAACAGGTGTTTACCAAATGCACCACTTCTGGATCACCTACGGAATGCACCCACCTTGGCACAGTTCCGTTTCTGAGCGCACTTCAAATACTTGCACTTTTCATTTTTCTGCCAAACCGCACCTCCTTGTGCTGCTACGGCTTTCTGAACATGTACGCTTCCCTAAAACACACGTTTCTGTGTTTTCTGGAGCACTCGTCCTGAGCGTGCAGCTCTACGGCTGCAGAGCGCTTATCCCTTGAGCACCTGGCTCCTCCTATGGAGCACGCAACTTCCTGCTGTGGTGTGTACGGTTTCTGGGCATCCGTCTTCTGTCTCCGGAGCACCTGCTCCTGCAGTGCGCACTGTCTACGGTGCGACCGTCACTGTGGAACATCTGTCTGCGGTGCAGGCAGTCTGCGGTGCAACCTGTCTATGGTGCGTGCTGTCTATGGTGCAACCGCCCTGCAGTGTGACCTGTCTGCAGTGCGCACTGTCTGCAGTGTATGCCCTCTGCGGTGCGCACTGTCTGCGGAGCGTCTGAACTGAAAAGTGCTCGCCTCCTTGTGGAGCATCCATCTGCAGAGTGTCTGAGCTGCAGACACCTGTCTGAGCCTACAGAGCGTTACCAAAAATTTCCTCGCTTCAACCACCCATCACACGAACTCCTTTAACCTGTGGCTCGCATACCACCTGCTTTCCAAGCAGTGGTGAAGAGTGAACCCTGCTATAGCTCAGCTTTGATACCACCTTTCACAGCCACACTTGGCAAGTGCTCTTTGACTCGCCAAAGGTGGTGTGCGGCACTGCAAGGAAGACAACTTCAGGGATTACCTGCCCAAGTTCCTAGCCTGTAGACTATGCCTTAACCCTGCGGAAATGATTTTTATGTCTTTTTAACTTTAAATCTTATTACTATTTACTTAACCATTAGCTTTGCCGACACATTCAGCACTTAGGAAAAAACTATTAAAACACAGTACACATAGAAATACGGTGGGTTTCCCAACTTGGCAGAGCCCTTTAACTTTGTATAAAAACGGAACAGTATTACATAAACAAAGTTTCCCAACGCAGAGCTCCTGGTGCATTCCCAACACGGCTGCTACACTGAGAAAATACAAAAGATACAAAAATGTAAAAGACTGTCTCTTTGCCAAAGACGCCCAACCTCCTCTGTCTCATCTCAGTGATGCCGCAGACCTCTGTGTAGTTCTATTCTGTTCCCTTAGATTGCCAGTAGCTTTATCCTCCTTGATCTTCTTGCCACTTGCTTGCTTGATTTGAAATGACTTGCACTTCATTTTCTTATAGCCTTCCAGGTGTCTTTCCAATGTCAACTTGACATCTTGCTTACCGCACAAGTCACCCCTTGCCGGTTCACCAAGTCAACCTCAAAACACACTTGGCCCACTTAACCATTTCGTTGGTGTCACCGCACCAAGGTTTACTTTGACTTAGGCGTTCACGAGTCCACTTGCTAAAGCCTCTAGAGTGTCGCGCGCACACTTTGCTGGTGTACCACGCGCCCCTTTACTTTGACCGAAGCGCCAATCTAGTTGACTGTCGTTTGTCGCTAACCATGCCATCGTGCGTGTGCGCCTGTCACCCAACTGTTGTCATCCGTACACGAGTCGATTTGCTTACCAAAACGCTCTTTTATCGGAGCACCCAACTGTCAATCTGCACCTTCCTCTGCACATAGGGGTCATCTGCACACTTTGGCTGCACGCCCACACTTAGGATCACATGTCTGTTTTGCCGAACGCCTTCACTAATTTGCATGCCCATATGCATGCTCAAGGATCGCGTGCCTCAAAGGTGTCGCACGCCAATCATCAATGTCATATTTGCCAAGGGGCACCCGTGTCAAGTCACGTGAGCGCTGACCTTGGGGCGCGCCACATTCCCGACCTCCATGCCGGTGGTGAATGTGGGCGCTTGCTAACTTAGCCAAGTGAGAGCACAACTCCATGTCGAACCATCATAACCGCGATACCTTGCCCAAATGTGCCACCACTTAGGGGCGCTGAAAAACGTGGCTATGACACACACAAACACAAACACACACAGATATACATACAAAACACATATAAAAAGGAATTACAAATACATAGAAGTAGTAAATAAGATTAAATTTAAAATTAACTTAATGTTAAATTTAAGGTAAAGGCCAAAGTTGGAGGGAATATAAATTAAAATTTGATTAAAAAATAAAAATAAGTTAAAGTTAAATATACAATTAAAAACAAAAAACATATAGAAGTGAATAAAAATAAAAAGATAAAATTAAGTTAAATTAAGTTTTTTATAAATAGTTTAAAAGTGCTGAAATTAAAAGTAAAAAATTTGAAAGCTAAAACTATTATTAAATGTATGTAAAGGAAATTAAAATTAATAGATAAAATTAAGTGGTTTAGGGTTTAAGCTTGAAATGATTTAATATGACTGCATACAAAGAAAACAAATATAAAGTTGAATTTAAGTTTGAATTATTTAATATTAAATACATACATACATAACAAATAAAAGTGAAATGAAGTTTAAATTAAAAATAAGAGTTTAAATTAGAGTTTAAATTTTTGTTAGGAGGTAAACTAAAAGTTAAAAAATAAAGTTGATATTTGAAGTAGAGTTGATCTTAAAGATAGAGTTAAAATAAAATTAAAAGTGTA
>LPNX010580182.1:1099140-1123094 GCA_001517045.1 Pseudotsuga menziesii | reverse complement strand
GTGGAAGTAAAAGTTAAAAATATAAATGGGAATGAAAATTAAATATAATACTAGATGCATACATACATAGTAAATAAAAATGAAATTAAGTTGAATTTACAAACCAGAGTTAGAGTTGGTATAAAGTTAAATCTAAAGTGAAGTGAGTGTATATTTTATTATATTTGAAGTTGAAGTTTAGTTGGAATTATTTAATATTAAATTCATACATGATATACATAGAAAATAAAAAAGAAGTAAACTTAAAAGTAAAGCTAAGTTACAGTTGAAAATAAGAGTTTGTGTTTTAAGTGAAAGTGAAAGTGGAAAATTAAAGTTTACATAAAAGTTAAAATTAATATTAAATGCACACATACACTTAAATTAAAATTGAAATTAAATATTACAATTGAAGTGAATTCAATTTAATATTAAATACATACATACATAATAAATAAAAATGAACTCAAATGTTGCAAGTTGAAACTTTAAAGAAGATATATAGAGTTAAACTTACTTTAAAGTGAAAGTGAAATATATATTATATTAAAAATATATTTTAAATAAAAAATATAGAATATAGGAACGCATTTAATTTTAAATTATCAACATTATTTTGTGTCAATATATTCTTAAAAAAAATTAGAAAAATAAAAAATTTAATTTATATTGATTTAGTTATTTCTATTTATTAAATTAAAATATATAAATTAATTATACCATATTTACATTTAAATTTATAACAATTTCAAATTAAAATATTATTATTATATTAAATAAATTATTGTTATATCTTTTTTCAAAATAGCTTTCTAACATATTATAAAAAAATAGAAATAACAAAAAAATAGTGACCAGAAAAATAGATTTAGCCATAGCTGTTTTTTAGGGTTTGGGGAAAATGCCAAAAATGACCTTTTACCCAAAAATTAATAGCATTTTTATTAATACATATTTTTTGAGAAATTTTACATGAAAATAATAATAAAAATTACATAAATATATCATGCTTTACATAATAGATCCATGAAAAGAATAAAGTAAGAAGCTCCAACTAAAATGAAGGGCATATCCTATTGTTGGATTTTCATTATAATTGAATCAAGGATTAACTATATATATATATATATATATATAACTTGGTGATAAAAGGAAAAAAACCATAAAATATAAGGAAAATATAAAAAATATAAAAATTCTTAAAATTTAATAAATTATTACAAATAAACTCATTAGAATGATAAAATTTAACGGTGATATTTCTATTTTAAATTACATGTACTTTTGAGCATCTATTAAAGAAAGGAAAAAAAAAATTATTCAAAAAGAAATTGAAAGATATTTTTTCTAAATGAACTTTTCTTAAATTTTAATCAACACAAATCTTTGAAAAATATGTCAACAAAATGTTTATTTATATAAATAATTATTATAACAACGTAGAAAAAATCTAAAACTAATTATTTCTAAACAAAATTATGGTGGAATAAGTAAACAATTAAGATAAGGATTAAAATTAAAATAAAATTCAAAAACTTATTTAAAATAATGAGCAAAATAAACTTTGAAAACATATAAGCTAAATAAGTAAAAAACTATTATTTAAGACCATGGTTAAAATTAAAATTAAATTTAGAAACTTTGAGCAAAATAAACTTTGAAAACATATAAGCTGCATACCACATAAGTTTGTAAATGTTGAATTAAACTAATATGAGAAATTGTGCCAATGAATATTTAAACTATGGACAGAAATTGGAAATGAAAAATAAAAAGAAAGCCCTCGAAAAGCCTCTGTGTTACTCTTCTTTTACCATGACCAATGGAAACCGAATCAATTGACGATAACAAACAAATAAATTGACGATGACAAATAAAATACAAATGAAAAACACGCAGCTCCATTCTTTAATAAAATAAAAATGAAAAACATTAATAAACATAATTAACCGTATAACATTATTAAAAAAAGAGAAAACAATGAATAGTTCTCAGTAGTTCATATAGATATATATAACAAAATAAAACCTAACTCAGAAATTCAAAAATCTGTTGAAATAGAAACAGGGGCAGATCAGAGACGTACGCAGAAACATTTCATACCTCTATACACTTGCGTCCGAGGATCTTCCTGCCCGCTGATAGGATCAGAATCTGAATATGAATATGATGTAGCTCGTCAATTGTTAATGGAACGAAACAAAGAACGGATCGAATTAAATAACAAATAAGCATCAGCATGCATACCTCCTTCACTTCACTCTGATTCCCATGCTGCAATTGTTTCAGATTGCATTCCCTCTCACAACCCTGGCAACCAAAAGAAAAAAAAAAACAAAAATAAAAAATAGTTTGGAAATTAAAAACCTGGCACACAAATAAATTTCAAAATCGGTGATTCTGGTTAGCAGTTTAAGACATCATCTATCGTTAAAAAATGACTCTAAGGAAAAGGGTTTGTCGAAGAAGAAAAAGTGTATGAATTAGGAAAATAAAATATGTCAATCCCATTAACCAAATTCACATGGAATGAGGTAACAACAATAAAACAAAAATAAATAGATTAGCAAAAACATTTCATACCTCTGTACACCTGCCTCCGAGGATCTTACTGCCGCTGATAGGATGAGAATCTGAATATGAATATGATGTAGCTCGTCAATTGTTAAAATGAACGAATCAGAGAACGGATCAAATTAAATAACAAATAAGCATCATCATGCATACCTTCTTCGCTTCACTCTGCTGCCCATGCCGCCATTGTTTCAGATTCCATTCCCTCTCACAAACACCAACCAAGAGAAACAAAAAAAATATCCAAACTATTTGAGCATGGCCATGCTGCAAAGAATTAACAGAATCAAATAGAATCCCAAACAAAAGAATTAAAAGAACCGAAACACAAAGAAAGAAAACGAACACCAAAACCTACAAACCCTAAATCCAGAAAAAATACAGTCTCCAAATAATCCAAATTCTGGACTCCATTCACCACTCAGTACTTCTCTTCAAATAAACCTAAACGCTTTCTCCTGGCTAATATATGAAGGAACACGGATCTCGGGACATGTTATTTAATATATGAACACCGGGACATGTTATTTAATATATGAAGGAACACCTGGACATGATATTTAGGTTTATTGTATTTTCAAATCCGCTTTTTTTTGCCAAGCTGGTTTAGCTTTTTTTCTGCCAGGCTGGTTTAAGTTTATTGTATTTTCAAATCCATTTTTTTCTGCCACGATGTCCGTATGGATCAGGTATCCGTTGTTGCCATTTTTTAAATTTAAAAAGCTGGGCGTGCCACCGGCTTTGGATTTTCATTTTAATTTCAATTCAGCTTTTTATTTCAATTTCAATTTAGGTTTGTTCTGTCTCTTCGGGCTATGCAAGACTAAATGGATCTTGCATTTTTGTGTTTTATAACGCAATTGATAATTTTTTAATTAGGGTTTCATTATGATAATTTTTAATTCCTGTTTCATAATGGTTTTGTGTATGAGAGAATGAATTGCGGGAGTCTAAGAATATATATATATATATATCTTGCATTTTTGTGTTTTATAATGCAATTGATAATTTTTTAATTAGTGTTTCATAATGATAATTAATTCCTGTTTCATAATGATTTTGTCTATGAGAGAATGAATTGCGGGAGTATATATATATATATATCACTTTTGTGTTTTTTAATGCAATTGATAATTTTTTAATTAGTGTTTCATTATGATAATTTTTTATTCCTGTTTCATAATGGTTTTGTCTATGAGAGAATGAATTGGGGGAGTCTAAGAATATATATATAAATATATATATATTCATAAGTTAACTATGATTTATATAAATCAAGGTTAATCAAACAACTTGGATTTGTACTTACAAATTATGATGGCTCACGCGAATGAAAATAGAGTAATAAAATCTTAAGATAGTGGACTTTATATTTTCAAAATGGAAGAACTTATGAAAGTCTTTGATGTTCTCCAACCATTAATCTCTAAGGTTTAAACTTTATTTGCACCATTTTCATTATTTGTTCCATTCTCTGCATTTAGTTTTCGAGAATTTGATAATAGATGAGGTTGCATAGTTTTTTTCTGCAAAGAAAGGAGAAATCCGTCATTACAATGCATCTCAACATCTTAGGTGAGAGACAAGATCTCAAAATGAATGACAAACAAGCTCATTTCCATGACCACAACTACATATTAGAATGCTTGCATAAACATAAAATTGTTATGCTTGTAGACAAACTAGTTAATGAGAGTTTTAAAGAATATTATCCTCTCCAATCAGTTTGAATTCGCACATGTTACATGTTGAATTTCTTCATGAGTTGATTGTTTATTGGGTCAATTCATGAGTCAATTTTTGTTAAGGTTGTCAAGAGACCACGCAAGTTGTATGTCAAGGAGAAAAAAACTAGTTATCCAAACAACAAATTTTCATTCACATAAGTAATATACAACATTTGTCGAAGCTTTAAAAACTTTTGAGACCTTTAATTGTAAGGCCCCATGATCTAGTTAACAACAAATGCTATAATTTCTTGCAAATTGTTAAAAATTAATGAAGAGTGGGAAAAAGAAAATAACACTATTTTTTTGGAAATATTGACATTTAAAAAGAAAAAAAAAAAAGGTCTCTAAGATGGATGAAAGTGTTTATTTTATTAATATTATCCTAAACAAAAAATGTCCCAATTTCTTTGATTTTGCACCTATCCTTTATAGTTATCTATACAACCAATTGTAAAAGTTTTAGCACTAGAAAAGAATTTTTTAGATAATGTTTTGAGTCAAATTTTCCTTAAGCTATAGTATCCTACATATTGTTACCAACTCAAGCCACCACCATTGAATTGGTGATTTGATGTGTCCTCCTAAGCATTGACATAGTTTTTTTCGTGCATAATGTTTTATCATATTTTTCAGCCTCCACATCTTATGAGCAAAAAAAACACAATTCTTACACCAGAATCAACAATTTCTAGATTTGTGGGTAAGATAACAAAAAAAATTGAAGAGATGGGTAAAGTGTGGATAAAGAACATTTAATAAAAGAGAGTGTTGCAAAATATCCAATTGCAAATCCATGGGAGCAACCAATTGAGTGGAAAAGAAAACTTTCATTTTTATCATATGCTCCCACCCAAGGAATTCAAAAAACTTGTGACAATGACAGAAACAAGAAGGAAATTACCTCTTATGGATATCAACAAGATAAATAATAAAAATCCTCCTCAATTTGGTGGGTAGGAGGCAAACTCGAAAATTGAAAATCTTTGAACTAAAATAAATTTAATCAACAAATCAATTATTAACAAGAAATTTACAAATTACATGGCATTTGAGAAAATATTCAATTATGATAATATGGTCTAGGTGAACCTAATTTTCAATGTTGGGTCCTTTCCCTATAATAAAATCATATATGTATTTATCTTTATTTTGAAAAAGGGCATGACAACTTCCAAGGTTAGATGTAGTAAAATTGTATTAAAATAACCATAGATTCAACATTCATATTAATCTTGGAATATTAGTATTGACCAAAAGAATTTAAAACCAAATGTTTCTTATCTATTTCTTCACTTGATCATTCCAATATAAACAAGTATGATATTATCCCCAATACCATATCATAATTGAGTATGCATGAATTTGTCCTTGTTTATAGGACTTTTTATGTTCATCTCCCAAGCTCTCCATTCAATTTTGTGTGCTTTGCTTGTATGGAGGTTTGAAGTGGTGGAGGCCTAGGCAAAGGGACCCAGTTTCTCAGTTCCAATAAGGTGCCGACAATGGTTATAGCATTGTATCTCTATTTTTATATTCATAGAAATATCTATTTCTCATCCAAATTTCATGTGCAATTGTTTATATTTATCCATGGGTGTAATTTCTTTATACTTGTTGAAATGGAATATGTAAGATTGGATACTAACACTTAATATATTTTATGCTTGGATTATATTTGTTGTTGAGAGAAAATTGTAGCGACCCACTTTTGAAATTTAGCTCAACTATGGTCTTCTGCAAACATCCCATTGAAGTACAGTTTCTATCGCTTAGTTGTTAGTTTCTTTAAATTATATCGCATGACTGAGAATGGATTTTATATTTACAGTCATACTTTCTATTGTGGTCCACTTCAAACCATAGGAATATTTTCTCCACAATAGAATTGGTGACCGTGTTGGGAAATTTCCTTATTTTTTTGTTTTTGGGGTTCATTTTTGCTCGAATTTCTCTCTATTTCTTTGTGGTTCTATGTTACATTTGGTAGTGTGTTTTAAAGCATGATTTTTCTCGCTTGAGGTAATATCCCTTTTGTATGCTGTAAGTATTTTTTGTTTGTTTAATTTTTATTGTACTTGTTTTCTGGTGAGGAGCTCAAGGACAAGGCCCCACTAGTAAAACCTACTAAGTTAGGTGATTAATTTGCTAAATTGTTGTTTTAAGAGACGTAAATCATTAACACAACTTAATGACGGGAAGCTAAATTGATGAGGGGAAAATATATATGGAAGTACTTTAGGAATTCCAACTTTCTATATAACCTACTCATGGATAACTAATCGATAAGAATGTGAGGAAGGAAATAAGTAGTGCCTACACAAGTGAATTTATATCTCTCGTTTGACAACTTAAATAAGCAAGTAAGAGACACATAAGTAACCTTAGTGAGTGAAAGGTCATAATATACTAAACTTATGAAAGTATGCTACTCACTCAAAGTTTGAAATTATTTACCATACCTATAAACATGCAACTTTTATTAAGGGAAGCTCGCATGGTCTCTAAAGGCCTAAAGCTATCCATCCTTTAAATAGTGTAAATTAAAACGAGTTGAAGAGAAGTATTAGTATGGATAACTCCAACAAGCTAGGGTTATTATGTTAGATATATGTATATTAGAAATAATACTCTAGTTTCCAACCAACATCTATTACTTACTTAATGTTTAGTTGGGAATGCTCTCAAAGAAAAAGTGATAAGTCCTTGGGGAAATAAGAAGACTTCATCTTTTAGATTTATCAAGAGATTGAGTTGTGAACCTTTTCGACTTAGTTATTATAATACATACCCTTCTCTTGAATTAATACTTGTTGAAAGAATAAATTCCCATTGAGTAAGATTGACCTTGAGATGGTTGAGTATTTAACATGGGAATTTTATTTTTATGCAATTATGGGTAAATTTTAAAGATGTGATTTGTGTTGAGGAAATCGTGGGAATTATTCCCGTAACAAGAAGGTGATGCCAAAATGTCTTAAATTCTGTAGACATTCGGAAGGACAAGCGTGCTACTTGGCTCTTGGATAGCTAAGAGGGAGGGCCAGAGTTAATATTCCAATGGTTATTAAGCTTTTGAGAGAGAAATATCTGCCTTAAAAGAGGGATATTTATGCTTTTCAAAGGGGGAGAGGGGCTCTCTATGATGGGAGGAGGGAGATCGGCATTTTTCTAGGAAAGAGTATTTACACCTTAAGAGAGAAGCTCCTATTGGTGTTGGTAAAAAATGTCTTTGCTTTCCATAACCAAGGAGCTCCACTCTTTTATAGGAATGGTCTCTGCATTTTGGGAAGTAACAATGACCTCTGCATTTTGGAGAGGAAATCCCTACGTGTTAAGAATGAATATCTATGTTTTTTTTTAATAGATGCTGAAGTTTTGAAAGGAGGTCCTTGCATCTTAAAGCAGAGAGAATCCCGATGCTATGGAGGAGACTAGTCTCTACGTCCTCAAGGGAAGAGCTATCCGATTTTCCCGAAGTTGAATTTCTGATTATGTATTTTTAGTTCGCGTTTTGGATTTGGAATTTCCTAGTTTACATTGGCTTTCATTTTCAGCACTAGATTCGAGCATAGATGCAATCCATATCCAAATCGTAGGCTTTGTAAACTCTGCATTGATTTAATTAGTTTCATATTTCATGCTTGTGATTTTTTCATCTCAAATTTCATATATTGTAGATGCCATGTTGTTAGGGTCTGATTTTATGTGATTATACCCTAAATGCATGCAATTCATATCCAAATCGTAGGCTTGGTAGACTCTGTATTGATTTACTCAGTTTCAGGTTTAAGGCTTCTGATTTTCATTCGAAAGCATATATATATCGTAGATGTCATTTTTGCAATTGCAACCTAGATGTGTGCGATCCATATCCCGATTGTTATGTTTGGTAGACTCTGAATTGATATGCACTTATCAATTTTATTGCATGTGATTTCATTTCCAAAGTTTATACATCGTAGATATCAATTAGTTAGGGTATGCATCCTTGATGCATGCAAATCACAACCAAGGATGATTTTAAGGAACCATACTTTTTTAAAAGTGTATAAATGTTGGCGAATATTACCAATTCTTAAAACGCCAACTATAAAATGATTGGCGATATTTTTCAAAAAATATTTTAATTTCCAAGGATTTTATATCGTTTATATAATAATTTGGCTATTTCTAGGGTGAGAAATTTTTACCCCATCAAAATTGGGCAAAACAAGGCTTCAAGAAATGCAAAATGACGAATCGTTTTTGGGAGAAAAACATGGAAAAATAGCCCACTGGGATAAAATTCGCCACTAAAATTATCCCTGTTCACAACCAAGTTGTTATGCTTGGTAGGCTTTGACTTGCTATGCATTTTTAACTCTAGTGTAAGCGGCTTCATTTCCAGGAATGGATCCAATTTTTTTTGTAGATGTCAAATCTGTATGAGTTAAACCTTGCAAATTTTAATTGGAGTCATCTCTTTTAGATGAGAATGGTATGTCTACTATATTTTGGGGATTTTCCAACTATGCCAAATAGTTCTCTTTATCCCTAGTAAACCATGCTTACGGTATCGCTGCCCGTGTTTTGAATTATAAACATTTCGTTAATTTGAGGATCAGTACATCCTACAGATCTACGACAGGGGATGGTATTTGATTTCTTGGAATCATACCATAGGTCATTGCCATTTTTTAAGTATGATCCATCTCTATTAGGCATTTTATTTTTTCCTCTATTCCTTTTGATGTCGCTTATGCGTGATAAACACCAGATATGAGGGATCTAGTTTTTGTTTATACGTACCTTTTCCTTATTACATTTTGGGGCTTAGGAAAGATAAAATTTAGATCCTAGAATGGGATATAGTATGGCCTTTCCTTTATTATCATTTTTTAATCTCGTTTATGAATGGTAAATGTTAGGTCCGAGAGATCCATGCCTTGTATGAGTCTTTAAAAGTGTGGTATTTTTCGATAAGGGTTTAAGTGTATACTATGAACATAGGTTCTATGAGAAACTATCTTTTTTAGGAATAATGTATTTACACTCTCGCCTTAAAAGAATTAACTCTAGGAGAAATCATTAAAATGTTCTTAAGAACCAAAATTTCTTAGTGATTAGTTTAAAACTATGAAATTCAAACTTAAAACTAAATGGAAATTAAAAAATAAAGTAATAATTTAAAATTAAATACAGACATTTACAAACAAATACAAATACATAAAGAGTGATTAGTTTAAAAATAGAGCTTAAGTTTGTATTGGGATTTTAATTGGAGTTTCATGTTAAACATTAGAATTACAAAATATTAGTGTTATAAATTAAGCATTAGAGCTAAGGGAAATGAAAAAAAAAAGTTACAAATGCAAACTTAAAAGTAACATAACCACACATATGGGCTGATGCACAATCATGGACTCCTTTAAAGACACTTTACATGCCACATAATACTAGAAAAAATGGAAAAATCTAACTTTAAGCAACAATTAGGGGTACTTCCCTAACTTATTTGAACATGAAGTAAAAAGAGAAAAGATAGGAAATTGAATCAAATTTCATAATATATAGCATTTGTGTAGAGAAAATGTTTGTAAATGATTATAAAATTAGTTTCCATGAAAGTGGGTTTTCAAATTTTCGGCACATCTTAACATATATGTTTGTGCTGGTGCAGCAATATATGAGGCAAATGATGTCAATTTTGGATAAATATTGTAGACATATAAAGGACATATGGGCATATTGCAACACTATTTATTCATAATTTTTCATGAATTATTTTTTTTATTATTAATTATTGAAGTCAGAAAAGCTTGAAATTAAAACCTTATGTGTGGGTGTAACACTTTAGGGGAAAAAATACTGAAATCCTTGATTTCTAAATATAAGATCATAGAGTTTGATCTCGTCTAGAGAACCATATAGTTTTATTGGAAAATGGTGATGGGAATCAAAACTTATATAACAAACAATTGATGTATGTATTTTCAAAAACTGACGTGTGTCATTTAGAAAAATAATTATAAATAATTAAAACATAGTTTTGAAGGAAAAAATTACATATTCAGAATCGTAAGATCATACTCTACAATATCCTAGATTTTCATAAAAAAATGTTGTGTATGTCATATCCAAACACACCATCTAAACTAAGCATCTTGATAGAGTTCTAAAAGACAAGCAATATCCCTAGTTTATATGTCCTAGCCAATAGGTTCAGTATTCTGAAGCTATTTCTGAACCTAATACCAAACCTTATTCCCGTCAGTTATTTTAATTTTAAAGTAACGCATATGCATTATAACGCATATGCATTATAGCTTATTCATATTGCATATGCGATATTACACATATGCCATATGATAAAGGTATAATGCATATGCATTTTTTCTTAACTAACTTGGTTTTTTCCTAATGCATCATTGTTAATAACCCTCATCCTCATCATCATCACCACCCTCATCCTCCTCCTCCTCATCATCATAATCACCCTCATCCCAATCATCATCATCATAGTTATCCTCCTCCTCCTCCTCCTCATCATCATTACTCACCATCATAATCATCATCATCATCATCATCATCGGTATCCTCATCCTCATCATCATCATCATCATCATCCTTATCATCCTCATCATAATCCTCCTCCTCCTCCTCCTCCTCCTCCTCCTCCTCATCATCATCCCAATAATCATCATCGTCACCCTCATCCTCATCATCGTCATCATAGTCATCATCCTCATCATCACCATCATTGTTCTTCATTATCTTCATCGTCACCATCATCCTCATCATCATCACCATCCTCATCATCATCCTTGTCATCGTCATCATCATCATCCCCCTCATCCCCCACATCATCATCCATTAGAGGAATTTTGGGGTCTAAAATGGGCCTCCTAAGGAAAATAATAAAATAATAGTTAAAATAATAAAGTAATAGTTAAAATAATAAAATAATATTGATTAATTTTGGAGGAAGAAAGAAAAAAACTACTTTTTGTGTTCGTATTTTCGACATATCTCCCTATTTTTTTACTCAAATTTCGATCGGGAGAGCTTGTTGGATGCGGAATTTGATTCTGAATCCAACGAGTACCCACACTGCATACTTTTGATGGACCCCTCTACCCCAAAAACAAGAAATACCTGAAAAAATGTGATGATGATGTCATCATCATGTTTTTTCAGGTATTCCTTGTTTTTGGGGTAGCAAGGTCTATCAAAAGTATGCAGTGTGGGTACTCATTGGATGCAGAATCAAATTCCGCATCCAACGAGCTCTCTCGATCGAAATTTCAGTAAAAACACAATGAGATATGTCGAAAATACGAACAAAAAAAATAGTTTTTTTTTAATGACAAATATGTCAATTCAACCATTATGGTTGACTTATTTTATTGAAATTCTATTGGTTCTTGAATTCCAACTCACAAAAACTTATTTTGGCCCGTTTTCTTATAAGGCCCATTTTAGACCCCACATTTCCTCTAATGATCACCCTCATCCTCATCATCATCATCATGGTCATCATCATCATCATCATCACCGTCATCCTCATCCTCATCATCATAGTCGTCATCGTCCTCATCATCACCATCATTGTACATCATCATCTTCATCATCACCCTCATCCTCATCATCATCATTACCCTCATATTCATCATCGTCATCATCACCCATATCCTCATCATCATCAATATGGTCATCATCATCATAATCACCCTCATCTTCATCCTCATCCTCATCATCATTGTTTATCACCCTAATTCTCATCATCATCATCATCGTCATCGTCATCATCATCATCATCATCATCACCCTCATCCTCCTCCTCATCATCACCCTAATCCTCATCATCATCATCATGGTCATCATCATCATCATCATCATCATCATCCTGATCCTCATCGTAATCGTCATCATCATCACCCTCATCATCATCATCATCATCATAGTCATCATCCTCCTCATCATCACCATCATTGTTCATCATCATATTCATCATCACAGTCATCCTCAGCATCATCATCATCACCGTCCTCCTCGTCATCATCATCATGGTCATCCTCATTATCATCATCATCATCATCACCCTAATCCTCAACATCATCATCATCATCACCCTGATCCTCATCAGTATCATCATCATCATGATCCTCATCCTCATTAGCTTCATCATGGTCATCATCATCATCATCATCATCATCATCATCATCATACTCATCATCCTCCTCCTCATCACCATCATTGTTCATCATCACCACTCTCATCCTCATGATCATTATCATCACCCTCATCATCATTAGCTTCATCATCACCCTCATCATTATCCTCATCATCACCCTCATCCTCATCTTCATCCTCATCATCACACTCACACTCATCATCATCATCCTCATCATCATCATCGTCAACCTCATCATCATCATCACCCTCATCCACCTCCTCATCATCATCACCCTCATCCTCCTCATCGTCGTCATGGTCATCATCATCATCATCACCCTCATCCTCATCATCATCATCATCATCCTCATTCTTATCATCATTATCATCATCACCACCCTCATCCTCATCAGCTTCATCATCATCATCATAACCTTCATCATCCTCATCCTCATAATCATCATCATCGTCGTCAACCTCATCATCATCATCACCCTCATCGTCCTCCTCATCATCGTCACCCTCATCCTCATCATCATCATCATGGTCATCATCATCATCATCATCATCATCATCATCGGCCTCATCCTCATCATCATCATCATCATCCTCATCCTCATTATCATCATCATCATCATCACCCTCATCCTCATTAGCTTCATCATGGTCATCATCATCATTATCATCATCACCGTCATCATCCTCATCCTCATCCTCATGATAATCATCGTCAACCTCATCATCATCATCATCCTCATCCTCATCCTCATGATAATCATCGTCAACCTCATCATCATCATCACCCTTATCCTCCTCCTCATCATCATCACCCTCATCCTCATCATCATCATCATCATCATTGTCACCCTCATCCTCATCATCATCATCATGGTCATCATCATCATCACCCTTATCATCACCATCATCCTCATAGTCATCATCATTATCACCACTCGCATCCTCATCTTCATCATCATGGTCATCATCATCATCATTATCATCATCCCCATCATCATGATTGTAGTCATAATTGTCCTCATCATCACCATAATTGTTCATCATCATCTTCATCGTCACCATCATCCTCATCATCATCACCACCATCATCATCATCATCATCCTCACACTCATCACCATCCTTATCATCATCATCATAACCATCCTCATCATCATCCTCATCCTCATCCTCCTCCTCCTCCTCCTCCTCATCACCCTCATCCTCATCATCATCACCATGGTCATCATCATCATCATTGTCACCCTCATCCTCATCATCATCATGATAGTCATCATCCTCCTCCTCATCACCATCATTGTTCTTCATCATCTTCATCGTCACCCTAATCCTCATCATCATCACCATCCTCGTCATCATCATCATCATCCCCCTCATCCCCCTCATCATCTTCATCACCCTCATCCTTGTCATCATCATCATGGTCATCATCATCATCATCATCCTCATCCTCATCCTCATCTTCATGATCATTGTTCATCACCCTCATCCTCATCATCATCACCAGCCGCATCATCATCATCGTCATCATCATCACCCTTATCCTCTTTCTCCTCCTCATCACCCTAATCCTCATCATTATCATCATGGTCATCATCATCTTGATCCTCATCATAATCATCATCATCATCACCCTCATCCTCATCGTCATCATCATAGTCATCATCCTCCTCTTCATCACCATCATTGTTCATGGTCATCTTCATCATCACAGTCATCCTCGGCATCATTATCATCACCCTCATCCTCATCATCATGATCATGGTCATCATCATCATCATCATCATCATCATCATCATCACCCTCATCCTCCTCCTCCTCCTCTTCCTCATCATCGTGATCCTCATCAGCACCATCATCATCATGACCATCATCCTCATCAGCTTCATCATGGTCATCATCATCATCATCATCATCACCCTCATCCTCATCATCATCATCATCATGATAGTCATCATCTTGCTCATCATCACCATCATTGTTCATCATCACATCTCTCATCCTCATCATCATCATCATCACTTTCATCCTCATCAGCTTAATCGTCACCCTCATCCTCATCATCATCATCACCCTCATACTCATCCTCCTCCTCCTCCTCCCCATCATCATCCTCATCCTCCTCCTCCCCATCATCATCATCGTCAACCTCATTCTCATCAACTTCATCATGCTCATCATCATCATCATCACCATCATCATCCTAGTCCTCATCCTCATCATCATCAACCTCATCATCATCATCACCCTCATCCTCCTCCTCCTCCTCATCACCCTCATCCTCATCATCATTATCATCATCCTCACCCTCCTCCTCCTCCTCATCATCACCCTCATCCTCATTAGCTTCATCATGGTCATCATCATCATCATCATCATCACCGTCGTCATCCTCATCCTCATCTTCATCATCATCATCATCGTCAACCTCATCATCATCATCACCCTCATCCTCCTCCTCATCATTGTCACCCTCATCCTCATCCTCATCATCATGGTCATCATCATCATCATCATCATCCTCCTCCTCCTCCTCCTCCTCCTCCTCCTCCTCCTCATTCGATCGGTAATTAGGTAACCCTTTCAATGCTGCTCCTTTAATAACAATATTCACTGTATTTTTTCAATGTGACCTATCACAAGTTTTTTCCACATGAAATTCTAAAAATATTTTAACATATATCCAGTCATTAACAGTCTGTTCAACTATGAATGTAGCAATTCAAATCCCACATTACTATTATAATAGGAACTACTATAGTACTTTCATCGACCATGAGTGTGTCCAAGGAGAATTCTATACCTCATTAAAATTTATTGGTGCAACTCAAAATAGAAACGAAACAATCGTCTTAGCCATTTTTAAACATATTCGTAAGTGAGCAAGGAAATAGACAGATACCTGTGTACTGACATTTAACTCACAAAAGTAATGGCCTTCTTCATTGTAATCTTAAGGAGACAGTCCACTTTCTTCTGCACAACTACAAGGTCGATAAATATCTGCGTTTGGTACATCTTAAGGTACCTTACTCATTTTTGTTATCACAAAGCAAAACTCAATCATTAGTTCCTATAGCAAAATATGTAAGAGCAGTTTCAACCCAAATAGGCCCAAGTGTTTCAACTCTCGCTCTGATACCATCTGTAACACACCCATAGTCAGCAAGAGCAAAATCTTATTCCTTCGGCTTTTTATGCCCTTGGAATAGCTGTTGTTAATGATAATAAAAAACACCTGGTAATTCATTCATCAATCATCATGGATCAACTATGTTAACTTTGTAGTCCTACCATATTTAATCTTATATACAAGACTTGTTTATGAATGAGACATTTTCCTTTATTTACCGAATATTTAAACCCATGCAGTTAAACCACTTGTACCATGAAACTGATAAGGGGATTTCTGCTTTTCCTGTATCTTTAACCTTTGTTTCCGTTTCTGAGACTCAACATATATGGCCTTACAATTTAAATGTATACCAAGATAAATTCTAAGTTCCAACATAGAAGGGAGTTGGATTCATAGTTCTATTAATGTGTACTTTATGCAATTCGTAGAAGACTTTAAATATCACTATCCATCATGTTATTAACTGCACAACCAACCTTATAATGATAGATCATGATGCATAAACTAATCATCCTTTTAACATAAATAATTGTAGTGTATAATATGCTAGAAATTGGGAAAACATGTGTAAATCAATCAACAATACAAACAAAATTTGCGCAACATAAATTACAAACACAAAAGAGCCACCAATAAAAACACCATATACGTGGTTCACCCCTAACCCATGGTTATGTCGACCAAACCGTTATATCTTATATTATTCATTTAGTAAGAGAAAATACATTTTGCAACATCCATGTTGCCATAACTCTTTCTATTAATCTCGCAAACTCTGTCAATGAGAGTACCTCTAAAAATAACACTAGAATTTCTTGGTATTGAATCGAGATAGCTCAATTGTCGGACCAGTGTTTGTAACCAAGTTTGAACTCAAGGTTGGGGCCTTCCTTTGTCTTCCTTATTATTTTCATACATTTACTAACCTATAACTATTTACCATACCACATAGGTACATCAGAGTGGGATATTTATAGGTAGTACGCATATCTATCTAACTCCACATATCTAGCTTCCATTTAAAATTCACTTATAACATTATCGTTATACTTATATATTTATATATGTATATATTTAGGTTACCTCCTCATATTGCATATCTACAAAATATATTTCACATTTCACTTTTAAGTTACATTCTCATATTTGCAATTGTATAAATACGAGAGACGTAGAGGAAAACGTTTAACGTAATTACCTGCGAAGGACTAACTCCCACTGCATAGGGAAAAGGAAATGATCGTTCGATGTAAAGTTGAACACGGAGAGGTTACCTCAAGTTTGTAGAGGAAAAGGAAAGGTCTGGTAGCCTTGAGTCGGCCCATAATCTAAGGCGCAGCTATGTCAACTTCGAAGAGGTAAAAAGTAAAAACATGACAGCCTTAAGTCTGTGGATAATCTAGGGTGTGGTTTCTTCGATTTTGCTGAGGTAAAAGGTAAATGTCCCAACCACTTAACTCTATGCATGATCTACACAGTGGCTTCTTCAATTCATAGAGGCATAATACAGTAGGGATCACAACGTAAGGAGATGGCACGCTGTATAAATCATCCCTACAATCAGTCACAGCCATCAAGTAAATGGATGGTGATTAACTAGAATGCAGAGTCCAGATCCCTGGATCTAGTTCGCGTAGGGGTTTGTGGGGCCTTTTTCCTTAATTGATGGTATGTCGTAAATAAATATATTAAACCAATCCTATCTCACCGCAAATTGGTGGCAGTCACAAAATTGTATACCTTATTTATGGATTTGGTAGAGTTCTAAACATCGTAGCAAATACTAAAAGAAAGGGCACGCTGGAAATCATGATTAGTCTGTAGGTAGTGTAAATCACAATATTGTTCAGATCTCGGTTTCAATGTACTCAAAGTGTCTGGAATTTTAAAATAATAACAAGAAATATTATGAGCATTTTACCATGTGATTCTCTTCATATCTACCAACTTTATAGCGAGTAGTGTTTCCCCCAAAGCATATAATAATACGTTGCAGCATTTTCTTTAAAATTTTCCCAAACCCTTCAATAATAATAATAACTTACTAGTAGGGTCTTACCACAACATTCTCTTCATATTTGAAATAAGGAAAATTGTCCGCATGACCTATTCACATAAAAAACAAACAAATGGCAAGCTAAATAAAATGTAGGGGTCTAGATCTATTACCAACATTTTCATGTAAAGTGACATCCCATACTTAGACAACTAGTCGTACACTTCCAGATGGCATGCTTTCTTCCTCTAATTTTCAACGGATGGTGTGCCAAAGAGTTTCTAGCGAAACCACCCGTGCTTCCCTGAGGAAAGCATGGAGATCCTATAGAGAAATTAAAAAAAACATGCAGGGATCCTAAAGAAAAACACAAAGGTCAAAATATTATCCTCATAAAACTTGGATCCCAATGCTTCTCCAAACTGCAAATATTTTTCTCCATAAGCCCCCTCCCCTCTTTCGACCTCCTCTCTCCTCCCTTTGAACAAGATTTTCATCGATAAAGGAGGAAGCTCTACGTGCATGACACTACCCTCTCACCATCTGGCACAGGTTTCCTAAAACTTGACGAAGGTGTAAATGTTTTGTTGTCATGATTCCCCAATATTAGGCCCAAGATCAGCCTCCTTCACGCTGAGGAGATTCCTTTTAATGTTGGATCCTCTTAAGCACATGTTACTAGTAGTAGGGGGCAGACATAGGGATTGGTGTGTGTATGTGTGTGTGTGTGTGTGTGAGAGAGAGAGAGAGAGAGTGAGAGGAAGGGATGTGTTAGCGATTTGGTGGGGGTGCTAAGTGATTAAATGTAGAAAAAGAGGGTGGTGTTTAAGAGTTAGTGGTGGAGAGAAAGGGTTAAGGGTTTGCTGGGGGATGCTGGTGTTAGTGGAAGGGAGATGCATAGGCATGTGGGTATGTGTGTTTGTGTGTGTTGGAGAGAGAGAGGGAACAAATGGGGCAATTGTGTGTTAAGGAGAGAGAGGAAGGGGGTTAAAGGGAGGGATAGGAGGAGAGGGTGATAGTAAGAGTTAGGGGGGAGAGGGTGGGGGAGATAAAATAATAAAAATATTGTTATAATTAGAAAATAATAAATTGTAAAGTTAAATATCGGGAACATGTTATAGTCTTACGAAACGTGTGCGTGTTTTATATAACTATAATGGAGATGCATTATACTCTTACAAAATGGATGTACTTTTTGTAAAACTATAACATGCACGTGTTTATGTTTGGTGGAAAGAGAAATTTGAATATAAACAAAACATATGCTCAGTCCATGCCACTATGGTGGAAACTCCACCCGTGTTGGTGTGGCATTCTTATGCATGTGTTTCTACTTTGGAATTTGCTTCACGTTCATCATGCCTATGCCTTGAAGTATGATAAACCATGGCTAATTGAGTATTACATCCAAATTTTAAATGCTTATTTTTTCTCATTAGTTACAGTATGCTCCACAACATCATTTTTTATGAAATTTTAGAAACAAATTTTTTTCTTTTTTTCTACAGATTCTAAATATGTAATTTTTAACAAGCATATAGACTTTTTCTATTTTTTTCATATTTATCTTACGTCATCACTCAAATAAAAAAAAACATTGTTAGTTTTTCATCCATAACCCTTTCATTTCTCAACCATTTTGAAAAAATAATTGTATGCTGCACTACAGAACAATGACCTATACATGCTATAAAAATATCATTTAAAAAATATTTGCATTAAGACCTTCAAGCAATGCACCCACAATTGACATATCGCTTTCGAGGTTTGATCACTTAATTACTTAAAAAAAATTAAAAAATATTACTTTTATTTTTGGAAAATAATTCATGCACTAGTAGTATCTGTGTTGTATCTTTTTGCTAGTTTTTGTAAGTTGATTCCATCATTTAGGCACTTAAAGATTGCACCGATAAAAACATATACCTTATAATGTGTCCCTAAAATAGAAATTTTTCGTTACAAAAGATCAAACTTTAGATAGTTAGTAACATTTTCAATAGAAAAAAATTATATATTTGGAAACTTCATTCAATTTCATATCTTTCATTTCTTTTACTGATTGCAAGATTCATTGTGTAAGTGTCTCAAAATATCCATGTAAGTTGATGTATCCATGTTTTCTGAGTTATGTATCACATCTAACGTGTCAAAATATACCATCATTAGATTGCACACACCCATATGTTTATAATTAGAGTATGTTACTCTTAGCTTTGTGAAAGGGCTAATTTGTGTAAATCACCCCATGTATAAACGAAAGCCTTCTAAAGTGAAATTGTTTAAAGATAAATGTGGTAACATGTGGCGATATTATCAATTTTTTATTTGTTGAATCATGGTCATTACACAATTTATTGGCATATCCCTAAGTGATTTTGTATGTTGGGAAATGGTAAAAGTCCATGTGATAAGTTCATTGGATTAAGGTGAATTATGTCCAGCTACGATAAGATGTTTGGATACTAGTTATTTTATACATATAAAGATACTTATGTAAAGAACATACTAGAGTATATTATGAGTAATAACCAAGACTAACCAATTTGGTTGTTAGTTATGTTAAAAAAAAAATTCTACCCCACTTCCCAAAATAGTAAGGAGGAAGTTGGGTATGTTACAAATGGTATTAGAGCATGTTGTCAACAGTCCAACCTAATGAAATCGCTTTCCAACATGTTTGTTGTGCAATTTGTGATGTATTCACTATTTTTAGAAGCAAATTACTGCACAATAATTTATTTTAGTGGTTTCTATACTATGGAAAAAATAAGTTAATTTAGTGAGAATAAATTTAAATCCACAAAAAGGGTATGGAGAAAAGATGAGGTGCATTCTTAATTGAATTAAATTGTAAAATACCCAAATGTGAAAATGAATGCATTACCATGTTTAACGCTAACCTAAATTGGTATATCTACTGTAGCGTCCTTCTTATACCTTGAAGCCAGAAGAGCGGAAAAGGGGTAAAAATAATGTTTTGGGAATTTAAAAGAGCACTGTGTTATTGCTCCGGAAGTACCTACAACCATGTCAGTTAATCATAAAACACATTTTCACTTTATGCAAGAAAATCAAATCTATGGTAGCGTCTTTTGTACATCATGATCCTCTTAGGAGTCCTTTATAATAAAATTCCAATGAAGGATTTTGATCCATTTAAGCTTACCATGCAATTCTTAATAAAAACATAGGACTGTGTGATCTAACTGCAATTATGCTCTTAAAAGAACCACTCATAACTATCATTTTTGGGTGTACACATTTCAATTCCTTAAATCACAATTTTAGGGTTATAAGGGCTTGCGACTAGCCCGAGAGTAAAAGAGCTCACTAATTAAACACATGAGACAATTAAACACATAGGAAAAATAATATGAGACAATTAAACACATGCAGACACAAAAATAACAAAGAATCGCCAATGTATATGGTTCACCCCAAACTCAGGGTTACATCCACCAAAGTTGTCACATCACGTGACCTTATATGTTAAAAGAGTTACAATTTGCAACATCAATGTTGCCATACTTCCTTATGTTATCCTCAGGAAAGTATCTTCATATTAACAAGTATTAGAGTCAAAAACTTCAAGAACTCTAGTGAACCATCGAGGTAAAGGTATACAACTTGTATCATACTTGAATGGTTTGCACTACCCTTTCATCTATCATCTCTACACACTGGTCGGCCAAGTCTTAAAGAGTACTACTAAGTGAACAATGAACTATGGAATTGATGAATTCCTTTTCATAAATCATAACCCATGGGAGTACCATAGGTGTTACATGACTTGTGTATACACTGTAATACTATTCCAAAATAATCAAATGATTATTACTTGAGACGATGTGTCTATGCTTGCTATCATAGATCACACTTTGTTAAATCTAGTTGTACAGTGAGTGATTTTCTCTTACCTCTTGATTCAGACAACCATTTCTTAATTCCTATTATTTTTGCATCGATATATGTGTCGATGGTAAAACTGCTTTCGATTGGACTCTAAAACAAGTGAGATTTAAAGAATAACAAAAGGATATCTGCAAGAATGGTGATCAACTGCTATGCATACCAATTCTGCCACTCTGTAGGATATTTAAATTACAGCAAAGAGTTTTCAATTTAACTTGGTCTACAAGGAGAAAACTACTACGTGTAAATCTAAAGGAGTATCTCTACCTTGATTTGGCCATCAGAAGCGTGTTTTCAAGTTTGTTATTGGTGCCATAGAAAATGTTAAACAAAGACTCTGTTGCTGCTATTCTATTGTTTCGAGTCTTGACATATCTAAAGGAAGAAAACTTCCCAAAGTAGATTACTATGGTGTAATATTTTAGAAAGTGATGCAGCCAATCCATCATGATATTAACAGTGAGTGAAATCACCCTTGCTGTCAAAGTTTGTGAAAAGATTGAATTATTTATGAAGGCATATCATCACGTTCATGTCAATGGAAAAGTGACAAGCTCATCAACCCTTGACAAGAAAGTGGATTCCATGATAAAAACAACTAGAGGGACCTGGCCTAGAGAGAATCCACAGAAAAAATTATGGTTACTTCTTTGTGCGCAAGGAATTGGAGAGGAGTAACTTGGACAAGACCTAACTATCTATATCTCTCTTAGTAACAAGGGCATTAGTGTGCCAAGTTTGAAAGGCACCCTGCTAACCCTCCATACTGCTACAATGGACCAGATAACCCATCCATCCCATTATACCCTTAAAATCTGCCAATGGTGAAAGGAGAACTATGGGGGAAAGGGGCTCACGCTTAAAGATGTTAGGGGATATGCATGGGATGTTAACACTGCAATCTATAAATAAAAAACAAATAAAATACCAAAGCATGGTCCAGACGCATACAAA
Organism: Pseudotsuga menziesii; assembly: GCA_001517045.1. NCBI lineage: Eukaryota > Viridiplantae > Streptophyta > Pinopsida > Pinales > Pinaceae > Pseudotsuga > Pseudotsuga menziesii. Next base: position 1,100,640 of record LPNX010580182.1, on the reverse strand, counting down.
GAATAATGAAGGAAAAGGGGTTTCCCTACGATCTGTTCTGTCGGATCATAAAAATACATACAGAGGGTAGGTGTAGAGCTTCTCTACTCCATTCCTGAATAGTTCTAGGTTGTGCTAAGGGTGTCTTTCTTGTGGTAGGTTGCCTTAAACTTCTTGCACTGCAACCAGAATGGCCTCAACTACTACAAGGAAATGGGGAGGACAATTTATACTGTTGGATCCAGCGGCCTTTGACTTAAGACCCACCTTCCCCTTGCTATGATATTTTAGTAGCGAAAACAAAGAGCACATAGACAAAATGTATTTTCTATTGAACTTATCAATTTTGGGAAACAATCAACTGAGTTTAAATTAATTCACAACCATAAAGAATGTATGCATCAATTAGATTATTCGCAGGACAACAACTTCCAACAACACGGACTATCTACTAAAATAATGTCACAATATTCAACAATTTTTGGTATCTAGGGAAGTGAAATCGCAGGCAGTAGATAACATCTAAGATTTAAAACAGAGAAATGCAGGCATACTAATCCAACCAACGACATATATAAGAAGGAGGCATATCGAAAGGATTAGGTTTTTCTTAAAGATCGCATCCGTGGAATCATCTTGATCCTTGCTAGAAGATCCACTTGGAGGAGGTTGGGGCTCCCGGAAACGCTCCAACACCTGATTTGCATTGGAACCTATCATCCTATTTCCCTCATAAGAGTGTAAGACTTCTCAGAGGCACGCTGAAAGTTGTGGAGGATGGAAGGTCACGCAGTTCTTTCCATCTCTCTCTTTTTTTTTCCCTTTTCCTTTCTCCTTCATGCCCTCTTATCTCAAAGGTAAAATCCCAAACCTAAAGAACGCTCAGACCTGTCATCAATAATTTCGGCCCACTATCAGTTACCGGGAGTCAAGGAGCTTTAACGTCTCCATAATCCATGTTTCTTAGCAGTAAAAAGAAACATAACGCTTCCCCAATCTTTGATGAACCCTAACGTTTCCCCAATCTTTGTTGTTTTCAAAAGTTAAGACCGACAGAGGAGAGGTAGTAACGCCTCCTTAAATGGTGGCTAATCATCAGATATTAGGTCCTATTAAAGCTTGACATAAACTCCATAGTTATGGTTACCTTGTAATAATGTACTTATATATATATATATATATATATATATGGAATTGCCTCAGCTATTCTAGTTCCAAGATATATATATATATAGGTTTCCACTATTGTGTGTGCAATTCTTTTCATATAAAAATTACATGACCTATTAACACACACACACACACACACACACACACACATATATATACACCACTGACATGTCTTTCCCTTGCTAAAAAAGGTGAGGCGTTAGTAGCCTTATTGGGCGTGAGAGTTTCTAACAGGTAATAATTCAAGTTCCCAAAAGACTTACTTTATCATTTCACCCAAGAATCGTCTCGTTCACAGCTTATTCCCCTTAGTATGATACCTAGGCTTAGGTTGTAAAGGTGTTCGTGATG